>JALPQI010016474.1:0-24716 GCA_025490895.1 Thaumatotibia leucotreta
GCTGCTCCCCATCATCAATCTTTTATCAAATCAAGGTCAGTGACACTTCAATCCTTTAGTCGACTCTTACGATACCCGCAGGAGGAGTTGGGGTGATGGCAAATGTATTCTTACTGCCGTCACCACACGGGTAGGCTCATATTTGCAGGCGTGTAAATAGTTGCCATAGATAAAAACTTAAAATCATCTGCAAATAAATACAAATATTATGGGACAGGTATACCGAAATCGAATTAGTCCCATGATAAGCTCAGTCAAAGTCTATGTTGTAGATACTACTACGTGTCGATATGTATAATCATACAATTACAAAATAAAAAAACAACCAGGAACAAGGAACAATATAAACACGCGTGATAAAGCCTCAAATAAATGTTCTCAAAGAGATTTGAACCCAGAACATCTAGATTCATAAACAGCGTCACTACTTACACTAAGCTAGAGAGACTAGCCAAAAACAGATACAAACGTGTGTCTGAAAGCTACAAACCAAAATGGTGTAGTCCTTTGGCAAAATTAATTTTGTGCTGTGAATTCAAACATTGCGTTTAATATTGAAACGTAATTAATGAGTAATAATGCTATTTAATTGGAACATGATAACTCTTCCGAGTGTGAAATTAACACAAGTTTCCGCTTCGATGGTTTCGGATATGATTCCATTTGGGCAGACACAGGTAGAAATGATATTGTGAATGTGCGTTATCTTTACCAAACTTGAATTTACACTTTCGTGGAACATAATAACTATAAATTTATTAAGTGGTTACATTCACGTGTATCTATTCACTATGCGCCACGTGTTTCCGGAGAGCCTAAGTCTCTATTATCAAGTACTAAGCCTACGTTCACGTCTCGCAAATCACTAGCGTGGTGTGAGGCGTGCTTTGTACGCTTTTTTATGCGCTTCGGTATGTAGGCGCGTTGATGTGAAGCCAAATAAACCTCGATTGCTACGGTAACTAAGATTTGAGGAATGTAGCCTTCAATATCTTTCAAAATTTTTGAATTCGAAGGTGTATCGAAGTAATCGATCTATATCCCGATCGATACTTAACGACATTATACAAAAAAAATGTTCACATCCCTTCCATAGATTGATGCAAAAACCATTATTATATCCCTTATCAATTTGGCTTTTTTAGGTAAAATCTTCAAGAGTATTCGCATCATCTTATCGTATTTTAACTATTAACAATTGCAGGTAAATGCCCATAATCGCCACGCTGGGCAAGCGGATTGGCGATCGCAGTAATGTTTCCACTATGATAACGCTACTACCCATTATGAATCTTCTATTAAAGAACAGTCAGTGACAATTGAATCCTTTAGAAGAGTCGACACTCTTACGACTGCCGCGGGAAGAGTAGAGGTGGTGACAAATGTATTCTTACTGCAGTCACCAAGAGTCGACTTAAATAGAAACAAAAAAAACAAGAGTAACTACAATTTCAGCAGTAAAACACTTCAGCTGACTAATAAAAAACTTGATGCGAAGTAAAGATAAAATCAAGGCCAAACATGCTAATACAAAACGCTTTCAGCGTTCTAACATCAACTTCATGGTTTATTCGGAAAGTGAGTCGCCATCAGTATATATTATATTGGAGCAACTGTGGTTCTCACAAATATCTGAATTTAAACTCTAACGCCATGACAATAGAAGCCTGTCCAGATATTTATGAACGCCCTGGCCGCTCCAATATATCTGCTAGCATACAATCGTAGCGAAACTCCAACTCATGCTGACGAGTATGACTGCTCAAATCAACTGTCTATTACACGCTGAATAGATAATATCACTAGGTTAATGACGTGCTGAAAGCCGCTTATAAGGCAACTTTAGGTCCAACTCGATCGTTGTAACTTTGTTCGCTATAATGGTGACGTAACCTTTTTATGAAGGGGGATATTAATGAAGTGTTTGAACGACATTATTATTTAAAGTTAAATTAAATTGCTTTCTAATAAACGGTTAGGGGACCCTAATAAATAAAGGTTCATTGGAATTAGCTAAAATTAAATATGTTTTTTGGACATCACTACACACAATATACAAGGTGCCCGTGAGAAAAGGGATTTTTTTTTGCAGCATATTTCTGATGTTAAAGGAAGCAAAAAAATTTATGTAAGTTTTCGTGAAATCTGCAAAAAAAAATTTTTTAGCTTCTTTTTGGTATTTCGAATACCTCACTACATAAAAAACGTATTTTATTAATGAAAATATCGCAAAAAATGTGTTTATCATTGCGTAACGATCAAAAAAACGATTTAACAATTATATTTTCCCTTAAAATAGACGGAATCCGGCAAACTTCATACGACATTTTTAACTTCATAGGTATTTGGTCAGTAATCCGCTGTTAAATGTTTTCCCTTTCCTCATGAGCACATTATATAACAAAGTTACTGCCGCCGTCTATCTGCTTATTAAATCTTTAAAACTACGAAATGAATTAAAATGGTAAGTTAAATAAATCATTTGAGGCTGGATCAGCATTTCGTCCGCCGTCATCACCATTTCCCAATTATTAGGGAATGCTTTTTGGATTCAAATATATGTATGTGTTCTATATTGTATAGAACTCCGCGAGTCCTACTCAATATTTTAGAGGCTGTATAAAAATCTTCTACATTACTGGTTACTTTCGGATAAATTCTGTATTTAAAGTGAACGACATGTAATCAACATAATAAATAAAATATAAATTTGTGTCAGTCACCCTGAAGGTTTCGGCCTCTGGGTCACGCTCGTGCGCCGCGTAAATATTAAATAAATGATTCTTCTCCAAAATCTACCTCTGAGTCTTCTTATTACACCTGCACGTCCCACAATATTTAGCCAAATGGCGTTTGAATGTCCAGTGTCATTGCTATCTGATATTTTTGTGACGGTGATGACTAAGGGTCGGAACTATGCAGAACTTTAAAATTGACATATGGGATCACTTTAGCCAAGAAAAATACGAATATTGTTGAAAAATCTGTATCCAATTTTATTCCCTATCTCAGAACCTTCAACTTACTATGTGTGGATGTGTAAATATGTACCTATATTTTATGGATGTATGTGCTATGTTAAGTCCACTTGAGAAGATTTGTTAAAGTTTGGCAATAGTTCCGACGCCTAGTGATGACTGTAACGTCGTGAAGTCCACCATGGAATTGTATCGGACTTTCTGTGCCAAGTCAACGAACTTTGTTATCTTTTCATTTCACATTAAATCACAGATTACACCTAGAAAAAAACATAGTAGATGTAGGTAACACAAAATATAACAGATTAAAGGATCATGGCTTTATGCAAATATACAGGGATCGGTACCGAGGCCGCTGCCAAGGCGCGCCTAGAATCAATTTGAAAATGAACTATACGTAGCCTCGCTGATATGCTTATTGTGAGTGCTATAAGATCTTGATTAAGCTGAGTGACTTCTACAGAGTGGAATGGAACGATCCTTCCGCTACCGACCGAGTCTGCTAATTATTACAATGAACTTTCAGTATAGATCAACATCGAAATATCTTTAAACAAATATAAATACAAACATAAGTATCTATAAAGTAAGTGATACGTTAAGATTCTAATAGTATGAAGTCAATTTTTCATGTATGCTTTCGATGTTGGTCCTATACTGAAAGTTCATCGAAACGGTTGGTAGGCTCGGTCGGTAGCGGGAAGGATCGTCGTTCCGTTCAACCCTGTATACGATCTGACGAAATGCAGCATTAAAATTGAGGAGTAGAATATTTTGTCGGACAACATATTTTTCAGTACAGGTGATGCTTTTTTACGCACTAGTGCGAGAAATTATTAAGTTTTTTGTCACGTTGAAACTTCGGAGGGCCATCTGTACTGAAAATCGTCGTACGATACACGTGCCTGAAGAAAATTCGTAACATGTGTCGATTTGAAATACTCCCTTCGGTCGTGTTACGTGTGTGTCAATTAATACATTTTTAACTTGTCGTACTTATCCTCAGTAGGACCTTAAAATACTTTATCTTTTTATTGCAATTGAATTCCAGCAGTCAGATCCTGTTTCAACACGGTGCAAACTCAAAAAAGACAAATAATTCTAATAAATATTTCCATAAATCGGCATTCTGTCATCCGAAAACTCACGAACTTGAAACAAACTTTCCCTCTTGTTTGCATTAAAACCTTTATTCAGAAAACAAAAAAGAAACTTGGCAATAAAAATCCCCGGACATTATTAGGTAAAATAATGGGTATAAATCAAAGTTCGCGTCTTTGCCAAGATTCGTTACGGGTCTCGAAAACCAATACAGCTTCAGCATTGCAATATCAATAATCAATTGGTGCATTCTTGGCTTGGTTTCAAGTCTATTACGCCGTAGTATAAGCGATGCACATTCAAATGTATTGCGATCCTTTTGTGGGGAAACTTGCATCTGGACAGCCTGAGCTTGTCTTATTGTAGGTTCCTACGAATTTGTTCGTTGTATTGTTAGAATACTTTCGGAGATTTTGCGGCAGTGTTTCGGTGATAGCTAAGTTCGATTCAGAATTATGTTGTTGATGGGTGAAATCAGGGATCGGATAACGGTTTTTTCTCCATACAAAAGAACGGTTCGAATTCCGTTCTTTTTCGTTCTTTGGTATATTTTTTTTTTGTTAATGGAGTAATTAAAAAATAATGTTGAAAACTACATAAAAAGTGTAAAATATTTTAAAACATTTAGCTTTTTCGAGGATTTTCTAAAAAACCGGTTTCGATCCCTGGGTGAAATTAACGTTGTACAGTTAATTCATTACATTTGGTTTATTTAAGTTGCAAGTCAAGGCTTTGATTTTTCAACGCACGGTAAGACGTTAGAGTAGCAGAGCCAATATTGACATTAAAACTTTAATGATATTCATTATCATATACCCTATAATAATTCACGTCACCCAAGCGACAAAAGTTGCATAGTTGCTAAAATGAATTATTGTTTTTAAAGACTATTTTAATATACTACGATTACGATTGTGAACTACGGTATCTAAATAATATAGTATAGTAAAATACAGTAAAAAAAATGTGTTACTAAATTAGGTACTGTGATTTTAGTCAAAAGAACATTACCAAAGTAACGAGTGCCATATAAAAGATCATTAACCCGTGTAAAGGATAAGATTGAATAAATTGGACTAGTTATACTCGTAGGTACTCTACATTCTTATATTAATATAGGATGGACTAGACTGTCGATAACCATAAACTGTGACAGTTTCATATTGAACAGCACTTTTCTGCCGCTATCGTAAAATAAACATAAAATAATTTGGCAAATATGAAACATGTTTCGACTTTTGTTTGAATGTTTTTGGAATACGACAGTCGTTTGAAAATATGACTCGCACGCTTTTTCTCACTCGCAGCGAATATTTTCTAGCTTCTAGTTTTATACAAAATAAAGAATTATAAAATTATTGTGTATATAATAAAGAATAACCGTGGAAAAGCTTGGGCAATATGGAATGTAAAACTGATTATGTCTCCGAGAACATACCGTAGATACGCACATTTTTATTTACCTAATACTATAATTGCGTACGGCGACTAAATATACCACAATGTTACTGTTTTTGCATGTGATAAGCAGACATCGTACGATTTCCAGCATTTTGGTGCAGTGTAGTTCAATTAAGGGATGTGAAGTAAGTTATTCGAAAGGAGATAGCGAGTTAAGGTTCATCTATGTATTACAACGTGTTATGACACCTTACATCTAAAAATCGACTCCTGGATTCCTTTAACTCAACTACATTTCACCAAAAACCCTATAAGTTTATAATATTTTCTTCGGTTACCGCGAGGATTACACATGAAATAAAACTATGAAAACGGATAAACTTGCGTATATTAACTAATTTTAACTTCATTCCGACTTTTCGAACACTTTACAGGGTTTAGTCATCCGCAGACCACGAAGCCTGTAAAGTGTTCGAAACGTCGGAATGAAGATAAAATTAGTTAATATACGCGAGTTTATCCGTTTTCATAGTTTTATTCTTATAAGTTTAGTTAAAGGAATCCAAGGGTAAGTTTAAGTTGAAACGAGTAATAACACGTTGTAAGACAATAACGAACCTTAACTCACTAGCTCCTTATAAATAACTTACCTACACCATATCGAGGGTTACCTGGTGAAACCCGATAAGTCTAGCAAAGCGGTTTTTGAAATATGCACTTACGTTTGGTTGTCATTTCAATGAATAGTTATTCACAAATTAAAATATTAAAATATCTCGACTTATCGTAAAACCCGATAAGTCGAGATACTACTTTACGTCAATGTCATATAGTTAGTAGTTTTTAAAAACCGGTTAACTTGACTTATCGGGTTTGACCACCCAACCCTCGAATATCCCTTAATTGAACTACATACATTGCACCATCGTACAATCTTTGGTGATAAGCAAACCTCCTTAATTTAAACTCTTTTGTAGACACCCGCCACACCTACATGAATCGAACCGCAGACAAGAAGCAAAAGTTTCGGTGACAAAGAGATTTGTACAAAAAATGAGGTGTGCTCAGACAGTACTTGCGCCATCTGCCGGCGCGCTGCCAAATTGCTGCCGTGGGACATTCTTCTTAAACGTCTGTGCACTACATGATCTGGGTTGAAGTGACAAAATTTAAAAGTAAACTTATTGAAATGTATAGGTAACTAGCGACCCGCCCTGGCTTTTCACGGGTACTATTTGTACATATAAACCTTCCTCTTGAATTGCTCTACCTATTTAAAAAAAATCATCGAAATCCGTTGCGTAGTTTGAAAGATTTAAGCGTACAAAGGGACATAGGGACAGATAAAGTGACTTTATTTTATACTATGTAGTGATTTCACCAGAGTTGAGGTGAATGATCACACACACATCCAAATGAAGTACTAATTGCAATAAATGTAGTGAATGAATGAATGACTTGCATCAAAATATTGAAGCAAATCCTTTGAACCAACTTTTTGGTCAATCTTACAGTTGCAATTGGGTTTGCTGTCAGTACGAAAAATGCGTGACCTCAAATCTCGTGAAACTATCTATGCTCGTAATGTACAAGGTGTTTTTAAATTAGCGATACATTAGGGTATGCATGTGTTCATGATAATTGATAACGAACAAGATTCTTATGGGACTCGGATCTAAAACTCGAAAAAATAGATACCCCACAACAATGTCCCTATTTAGTAGGTATATTTTGAAACGGGGTATTTACCATGCAGTTACTCTGTGTAGATGACATTTTGTAACAGTGCCGAAATATTGGGCGAAATAAAATGTACATGCTAGGGTGCGGCTCCATTGACGCGGAGCGGAGCGGAGCTGTGCAAAATTGACCAATTACATTCTTCAGATTCGAATTCGAAACACTGTGATTCGGTCTCATTGGCCGAGCTCCCACAGCTCCGCTCCGCTCCGCGTCAGTGGAGCCGCACCGCACCCCAACTACCCCGTTTTAAATAATTATTAACTAATGACGTAAATTACCATGTTAGCTTAAAATCATAAACCATCATATTGACCACAGTACAAAAAGATTTTGTGATAATAAACTAAAAAAGATGCCTTAAGCAGGATAAGAATCCGGGAGCTTCAGTTTTCAGGCAGGGTCACTCGACTGAGCTATAGTATAGCGTTTTACGACCGTATATAAGCCGAACTCGATCACAAATTGGGCCACCGGGTGTAAGCTGTTCGTGTAACGTTTAGGTACGCCGTCATGTTTACATTGGGCGGTTTCATCTGTATTGTTTAAAAAAAAACCGGTCAAGAGCATGTCAGGCCATGCTTAGTGTAGGGTTCCGTATTTTAAAACGGCTGGGCCAATTACGTTTGTACAAAAAGTATTCTGCAAGCCCATTTATTCATGTTTTTGGACCCACACATAAAAAGTTAGAGGGGGAAAACAATTATTATTTTATTCTGGAGCAATTAACTCCAACAATGTTTAATTAAGAAAAAACTTTATTTAGGGATACTTATTCTTTTTGAAAGACCTATTTGACGATACTCCTTACTATAGAATTACAGCAAGATAAACAATTTTTTCTTTATTTTATTCTACAACTTTGTCGACGTAATGATAGACGGACAGACGTACAGTGGGGTTCAAAATTGCATGGACAGTTTATGAATAATTAATTCATAAATTGTTCATGAATTCTGAACGCCACTGTACATGGTGAAACTGTAAGGGTTCCTAGTTTACTATGGAACCCTAAAAATGATACCGTGTATAACATCAACATACCTCAGAATCAGATTGTACATATATTATCTGTCATACGGCATATAATAGGTAATAGGTATGTACACATCTTTTTGATTGGTAAATCTGTTCAGATGCATTATGTATCTTTCTATGTCCATTTATTTTTCAAGACTTGGATTTGCTCATACATTTTTGAACTCGACTGTACCGACGAATAATATAAACACAAGTATAAATAACATTTCGCTCATTCCCGAGGACTTCCATTTGCTTATTCGGCGAGACGCCCAATAAAACGAAAAGTAAATATCATAACTGGAATACACATAAAAGTGTCGTAAAATATCATACTATCTTTATTGGCGTAATAGGACTTATCGACTTAAAAACTGGAGCGATAAAAATGCAAATGTGTTTTAGCTGTAGGCCGTAAAGTGTTTGCGGTCAGTTCTCCTCTTGGGCTGGAAAATTTTAAATTATTTTAGACCATTAGGTTTTTAATAAGCTAGTGATCGAAACTACGTATGGGTGCAAAAGTTTTACAAAATTTGTCAAGTGGATAATGTAGCTCACACTTCAGTGTTTCGGGAATGACCCACTTAGAGATCACTCAGCATATAGAAATAATTATTTTCCGAAAGTATAACTCTTTAGTATTTTTTTTAAGTATAATTAATTCGGTTAACATATGTATTTTAGGATTTTTTGCCATTTGAAAATTGTGCGTCGGGCGATTTTACGATTTTCACCCAATTTTTTTATTCTGTAGCGTTTTTACACTACTTATAATATGGCCTTACTTATGAAGCAGAAATGGGCTTAGATTCTTATTTAGTAACAAAGCTCAGATCTTGTAAGACTGCTTGTAATAGTTTTCACAAATTGTATTGCTTTCGATTTTTTCATATGGATTATTATAGAGATCAAGGTCTTTTAACAGCCAGCCCCTAATTTTAAACCGCACTAATGTGGTGAATCATGGAGAATTCATAAAACAAATTATGTTAGGAAATTTGGGTATCCATATGGCTCACTAGAAAAAAATACAATATAAATTTTTTTTCTTAAAAAATCTGTAGTCTCAATGAACTACCCAAACCTTCCATACAAAATTCCGAAAACTGAAAATTTTCATACAAAAAGTGATCTAGGAAAAATGGGTTATGAGCTTTGAGAGTTAGTTCAATTGCATTAAAAAGTTGTGCATATTATCAAAAAGAGTTAAGAAAGGTGATAATTTAAACAATAGAGGCATAATTAATACAGTTTCCTAGATTCCCGAAACTTTCAGTGTGGCCTACGTATGAAAGAGCACATATATCCATAAAATAGACGTATCTACACACCTAAACAATGTAAGTTCAAGATTCAGAGATAGGTAATAAAATTGGATACATATTTTTCAATGATGATCGTATTTTTCTGGACTAACTAAAGTGTTCCCATAGTTTATTTAGGCCTCTCTTATTAACTATACTATGCGTATAGACGCATTAGGAGGTAAATGCCCATAATCGCTACGCTGGGCAAACGGATTGGCGATCGCAGTAATGTGTCCACTATGATCTTGTATCAATGAATGGTTAGTGACACTTTAATCCCTTAGTCGGCTTTTACGACACCCGCGAGAAGAGTTGGGGTGGTGACAAATGTATTCCTACTGCCGTCGCCACACGGCTATGAGGTTATTTTATCAAAGTAATATTTTGGTCAGACGAAAATACAATACAGTTTCTAAAATTCCTCTATCTCCCATAAATGCCGCATGAATAATTTCATCCATAAACGTATTGAACCTTTTGTAATACTTTAAGATGTAAATTGGCTGACCTGCGCAACTTTGTAAAGGGGAAGCTCGTATCGACCCACTTTCCACCAACGAGTATTGGTATGAAATTTAAATTCACAAAGTAACTTTTATACTTCGATCATTTCTGGAAAACTATGTTGATTTCGTATACCTACCTAGCTGCAGCGGATAATGTGAGTCTTAACAGCGTCTATTGCAAGGTTTTTACTACTTCTAGAACATTTTACATATTGTCTTTACGTTCCTTAAAATATACTCGGAAGTATTGCTTTTAGGACGCAGTAACTCACTGGGATGGAAATGGAATTTCATAACACTTTTCAGGCCTAGGCCAGAAAATTTTTTTTTAAAATTTTGACTACATTGTCATGAGAAAAGCACTATACGTATACATGCCTCGGCGTGAAAACGGATTCCCGGCCTCGTTACCTATCTGCTCGCTCCGGCTTGCTCGGCCGTATATACCAACATGGCTTGAAATCCTCATTTTCCCGGCCTCTGATGTAATGTACTATTCTGATATTTTATCGCACGAATTCATTTCGGTTCATTAGAACCTAAACTCAAATTATCCTACTAATTACACGATACAACCCAATATCAAAAACACATATTGTCATATTCCTATATATAGGTACATGAATTTAAAATAAGATCATATTGTCAACCAGTCTCAATTCGTCCTACTACAGGTAAATTCACCCAAGCTGGCACGAATGGAATGAATGAAATGAATGACATCTATCATTGTGTGTATGCGGCCGTGCTATACCAACCTGTATCTACTGTCATTTTGACATCCACACATAGAGATACCTTCTGTCACTTACTCGATCCATTCGTGCCAGCTTTCGTGAATTTACCTGTAAGGTCAAGCGGGACAAATGCAACTATGAGGTAAATCCGACTAATTGAAATACCTACTCTTAATTTGTAAAAAGATCATACTTACCTACTATTGTGTTGCTTTTGAAATAAATCAAAGAATGTTCTAGGCATGTTCCAAAAGTTCTTAAAAACAAATTAAAAGAAATGAATTAGTTGAATTTACCTCATAGTTGTATTTGCCCCGCATGACCTTACAACCGCTACATTTGCATTTAAATAATACGGATTGATTTCAAAGTCATATATTTACAGGATAGATAGAATCCTTTTTCAAATTGTATTGAGATTCCTTAATGAATGATCTAATCCAAATCAAACTTTAAGGTTGTTAATAAGTTTTGAGGCATTCAATTGATAGTTGTTTGCAGAGTTAGAAAAACTGGCCAGCGCCGTATACAGGGTGAAACATAAGGTTTGGTTACCTATTAAATATTATTATATTATCAAACATTATTTGAGAATAGTTACTTACTATGCAATCAAACTCAAACAATAGATGCAATAAAAATCAACAGTGTACACTCATAATCAAGATCAATTTTTATTTAATTTAATCGCAATATGACCAAGAACTATACCTACGGCAACGTCTGGAATCTTGCCTAATTTTGATGCATATTGACTTTGGCAATACACTTTCCAAATATCTGACAAAAATACATTTTTTAGGGAATTCGTTAGTTTTACCATTATTTTTGCGAATAATGAAATGAGATAGATTATATCGTTGCTTATGCATTTATTGTAATAAATATAATCATAATCACTACATTCAGGATACATAAGTAATCAAATCATGAAAACAAACCAATATTATATCCATAACACAGGTTTTTTTTTGCAGTTAACGGTACAAATCAGCTAGACGCTTCGTCGTACATAAACTTACACATTAACGCCATAAATTAAACTTCCAATTTTTTTATATAAAAAAGCCAAGGGCATTCTCTACCAGTCAACCTTAAGGCAAAGCAGAGATGGTGTGGGCGGTGCTATCTTAAATATAAGCAAAATGTTACACATTGAAATACTCCCACAATAAAGTTAGTTTCATAAATGTATTTAGTCACTATTGTGATCCTTTAAAAAAAACATATATGTTTTTAGACGACATGTGAGATACGTAGAGAATACTAAATAGCATTATACAATATTATACAATTCCATGATCTCAGAAATATTATCTATACCTAGCATTGTACCTAGAAGAAGTTTCATAAGTTGCGAAACTTGCATAGAAAATGTTCTCGGGAATCTCAATTTAACAAATAGTATGAGTATATGACTTACCTTGTTTACTTATTTACGATTTAAAATAATTATTTATAACACATTTTTATAAGTTCTCGTGGAAACATTCACGATGAGAACCTACTCTTAAAATTCTCATGAAAATTCTCGGAAATTACCGAGTATATTCCCGCAATTTTGAGAATGTTCTGAAACTTGCACATTGCTATAATATACCTATATAATTTTAATCTCCAACACTTTTCTAATTGCGTCATTTCGCCCTTCATTTCCAAAGTAATCTTTATAAAACAGCGACATTAGACAACATTCATCTAGCTCTCCCCCAGACGTTCCGCAAAAAAGTTCATGGATATTTATATTGCAGTATTAATCAAAAAGATTATGACTCCGTGCATAATGAAAAAGAAGCGCGCCGATTCGTCTTCATTTATGAGCGATACTGTCCCTAAAATCGAAACCCTTACTTTGAGAACTCTGTTTAAAAGACGACTAAATTTACAATACCAGCGAATAATGTATTTTTTTTAGTACAGATTGTGCCTTTTTTGACGCGCTAGTGCGAGAAGTAGCTCATTTTACGTCAGGTCCAACTTCGGAGGGCCATCTGTACTAAAAAATTTCGTACGAGACACGTACAAAAAGGAAATTCGTAACTCGTGTCGATTTAAAGCATCGCAACTCGTTTCGGATTTCATATTTTTCGCACTTGTATCGTAATGTACAATTTTATGACATACTTGCAATTTGTTTTAGTAAAAGACGACTTTACAGTCAGTAGCAGCAAACTTCTTCTTGTCCTTGCCCTTAATCCCAGTTCATCTGGGGTCAGGCCTCCTTGTGCAGCGGCGCCAGGACCTTCTATCCCGGGTTGTCATTGACGAGATGTCTTGGGCCTTTAGGTCCCTCTCAACAGTTGACCACCACGTGGCAGGTGGTCTGCCTCTTCCGTTGGGCTGTGTTTTGATGTTAAGCACAGTCTTTACAGAGTAGCTCTCTTCCCTTCTCATTACGTGACCATACCAGCGGAGTCTCCCCTCTTTCAGCTTTTCAGTTATTGGGGCTACCTTAAAGGATCCTCTAACATGTTCATTTCGAACTTTATCCAGACGTGTTACCCCGCCTGCCCACCTCAGCATTTTCATTTCTGCCGTATGCACTTGTTGTTCGTGCTTCTTAAGTGTAGTCCAGCACTCTGAACCATACAGCATTACCGGTCTTACGGCAGTCTTGTAGATCATGCCTTTTGTTTTAATGGGCATTCTAGTGTCGCAGAGTACACAGGATAATGATCGCCATTTCATCCAAGCTGTATTGATTCTGTGGCTTACATCTTCATCGACTCGTGCGTCACTTGTCAGGACCGATCCGAGATACTTGAAGCGGGTGACTCTGGGTATTGCGGCATTTTCGATATGTACGTTACAACCAAGCTGTTCTGTTCCACCCAGGTCGCACTCCATGTATTCGGTTTTTGTGCGGCTGACACGCAACCCATGTCTTTCCAGTTCCTTGAGCCAAACATCAAAGGTTTTCTGTAGTTGTGACGCTGTTTTCGCTATAAGCACGATATCGTCCGCATACAGCATACACCAAGGTATTTGTGCTTGAAGACTTTTCGTGATGTAATCCATGCTCAGATTAAATAGCAAAGGGCTCAACGCCGAACCCTGATGGACGCCAACATTAACCCGGAATGAGTCGGTTACACCAACAGGGCTCCTAATCTGTGTGGTCACGTTGTGGTACATGTCGCGTATTAGCGAGATATAGGTCTCAGGTATATTTTGGGCTCGCATAGCTAGCCAGACCAGTTTCCGAGGAACTCTGTCAAATGCTTTTTCAAGGTCCACAAAAGCAAGGTATAGGTTTTCTCTATTTGACCGGCATTTCTCCATCAGGACTCTGATGGTCTGTATAGCCTCCGTCGTAGACCTTCCAGCTGTGAAACCGAACTGGTTTTCAGTGGTACTGGTTAATAACCTGAGACGGGCACCCATAACTCGCTCCCAGAGTTTGAGAGTGTGTGACGTTAACGTAACTCCTCTGTAGTTGTTGCAGTTTGCTATGTCACCCTTATTTTTGAACAGGGGGCATAGGAAGCTCCTTCGCCAAGAGTCAGGAATTTTTGTTTCAAAAAGGATTTTGTTGAATAGTTCTGTGAGCCAAGGCAAAGCAGCATCCTGCAGGCGCTTCCAGATATCAGCAGGTACGTTATCGGGGCCAATAGCTTTGTGGTATTCCATTTTTTGGAGCGCATTTTTTATTTCTTGTGGATGTACCGGTTCGATGGGTCCCTCCGTTGCCGGTATTTGTGGCAGATCTTCGCTAGGGAATTCTTCGTTTAGTAGGTCTTCAAAGTACGTTTTCCACCTCCGTTTTATGTCGTTATCAGATGTTAAAAGACGTCCCTGCAGGTCTTTGACATATTTGCTGGATTTGGTGTCGAGTGTTGCTTTGTGCCTCTGTTTGGCTATTTTAAATATTGCGTTCTCTGATGGTGCATTTTCTAACTTTTCATAAAATTTGTGTCTGGAATGTGCTCTTGCTTGCGCTACGACTGCCTTAGCTATTACCTTCATTGATTTGTATTTAGCGCGATCTCCATCATGGCCAGATCTCTGCCAGGCTTTGAACAGTTGTCGCTTTGTTGATATTATTTGTTTGACGTCCTCATTCCACCAGGTCGTATCTTTTCGTGTCGATGACCCACCTCTAGAGACTCCCAACACTGCTCTTGCCTGGGTTTGGCAAAAGTTTTCGAATTCGAGCCACATTTTATCGACAGATTTCTCACTAAAGGTATCCTTATTTAGGTACCCGCCAATAGCATCTAGGAGTTGAGTGCCTTTATTATTGTGAATTTCCTTCCATTTTATATGCTCAGTTCGATCAATGTGCGTTTTAATAGGCTTCGGTAGTTGCAATGTAGCCAACAGTAATCTGTGCTGAGTTGTTAGGGCCTCCCCTGGTATGACTTTACAGTCCCTGTAATTTTTCATCAATGAGCCTGTCGAGATAATGTAGTCTATTTGTGTGCTGTATCTAGCACTTTTATAAGTAATGATGTGCTCTTCCTTTTTCCGAAAATATGTGTTAATAATTTTGAATTTATATTTTACAGCGAAATTTAAGATTTCCAGCCCCTCTTGGTTTCGTGTGCCATATCCATAACCTCCGTGCACTTCTGGGTATAGGTCCCTGCTCGCTCCGACGTGCCCGTTTAAATCTGCCCCTATGTGAATGAGTTCTTCACATGGTACGCTCTGCAGCAATTCATCGAAGTCTTCCCAGAATACCTCTTTTTCCAGTGAAGAGCATCCCACCTGCGGCGCGTATGCTGAGATGATGTTCAGGATCGGTTGGCTATCTAGTGCTAGTTTAACTGAGATTAGCCTATCGCTCTTCCTTTCAACATTTATAATTCTTTGCCTAAGGTCCTTGTCTAGTACGATTGCTACGCCGTTACGTTTTGTGTCTACTCCGTGGTAAATGAGTTGATACCCATGGCCAATGTCGCGGGATTTTGACCCCTTCCATCTCGTCTCCTGAATACAGCAGATATTTATATTCCTATTGTAAAGTATGTCACTGAGTTCTTCGCTACGTCCAGTCATGGATCCTAGGTTCCATGAGCCTAGTCGTAGCTTATTAGTACCTTTAATTTGCAAATGTTTATTCTTGTCAGAAACGTCGCTTTGGGGGAACGCCCTAGCCAGTAGCAGCAAACAATGTATAATTTGTGACACACTTGCGATTTGTTTTGGTGTTTGTTCAAAAACGCCTGTAGCTATTTTTACCCTCCACATACAAGGTGAAAAATGTTTATATGACGTTTCCATACATTTGAGGTCTGGTATACCATACCCCACCTCGTATGCCGAAGGTTTTAATGAAAAATATACGCGAGCGTTGCAAGAGATTTTTCCTAACTAGTGCGGAAAAGTAAACTTTGCGCACGCTTCGAGTGCTTTAACTTCTCTTTTTAAGGCACTTGTTATGAAAAAAGTCGTTCGAAACATGTGTAAAAACTTCTTTTTAACTCGGGCTCCAACTTTCACCCTCGTCGAAAAACAATGTTTTTGCACTTGCAACGAAATGTACATATTATATTATTAGTGTGTTCCAGATTATGTTTGAGAGTCTTTAATGTTAGATAAAATTACCTGGATATGGTTTGGTTTCTCTAATTTCCTCAATGTGTTTGTTGGGTGTGTTAAACAATTAAAATAATGTGTTTCGTTGGGAGATAGTTACATTTATATGTACACTCGTAGTAAAGTTACAGAGTGCGTAATAACGTCAAATCGCTGTATAAGCTAACCGGCAAAAGCTGATGAGGTATGTTTTCTTATTTTCTCTTATTCCTTTATTCTGCCAATGATTTGCTTTTCTTTATTTCGTTCACCTATCGGCTCGCCATTTAAACGAACGCCCGAGTTGAATAATTCAATTCGCTTTTTGCAAAAATGATTCTCGTTCTGTTTTACTTTATTTTTATGCGGAAATATTGGCACAAAATGTTGAAAGTTTCTTCTTTGAATTAAAATTCTTATTTGTGTTCGGAATTTGATAACAAAAAGTTTTTTTCTGTGCAGCGGCATGCTTTAAAATGTTCACGGAAAACATCTTGATAGAACAACACATTTAGTATTTAAATGAATACTTAATTTGAAGCTGTTATACTATGAAATAAAACTATGAAAACGGATAAACTCGCGTATATTAACTAACTTTAACATTCCGACGTTTCGAACTTTTTACAGGGCTCGTGGTCTGCGGATGACACGAACCCTGTAAAGTGTTAGAAACGTCGGAATGAAGTTAAAGTTAGTTAATATACGCGAGTTTATCCGTTTTCATAGTTTTATTTCACGTGTAATCCTCGCGGTAACCGAATAAAATATTCTGCTATACTATGTTTAGTCGATGAAATTGAATTCAAAGACTTACCAAAGCCAACAAACAAAGACTACATGCATGTTTAAGTACTATAATTTTGTATAACATCCGAGTTACTCAGGATACCGTAACCATGGCAATGATAAAGCAAAGAAAGTTGATTCACCCAAATATGGCACGATATGACTTATCATTATCACAATACAATGAGACACTGAGACATATTTTCAAGTGCACAAATCAATTTACCAAGCGCATACAAAACTTTCAATAGCTGGCTTTTCAATGTCCATTTCACATAGAAGCTACCACCTAAAGCTCTGAATCTCGATGAAGTCAAACACCGACAGTATTGAACCTTATGTTTTAGTGCATAAGGTTTACAAATGTCAGTTAATAGGGTAGCAGAGTCATGGTAATATATAGATGCGGTTAACGTACAAAAAAGATGTATACACGACTTTAAACATATATAGTAAAAGGGTTGGATGTACAGTCAAGTGCAAAAATAAGTATCGAAAGAATCCGCTCATAAATATGTTCATCATCATCAGCATTTGCCAGTCCACTACTGGACGTAGGCCTCTCCTATTAACTATGCGTATAAACGCATTAGGAGGAAAATACCCATAATCGCCACGCTGGGCAAGCGGATTGGCGATCGCAGTAATGTGTCCACTATGATGACGCTGCTTCCCATCATCAATCTTTTATCAAATAAGGGTCAGTGACACTTAATCCCTTAGTCGACTCTTACGACACCCGCAGGAGGAGTTGGGGTGGCGACAAATGTATTCTTATTGCCGTCACCACACGGCGGCATAAATATGTTACGACGTTCTTATTACTCAGAATTAGAGTGCACTGGGACATATGTTTGAACGTTTTTGTATACACCTTATTTTGTCTTTGACTGTACATATATTTGGAACGTTGCATGTACCGATATTTTTACCTTGACTATACAAATACCAGTAAAGGATAAGCGGATCTTATTTTATTTTGTCCGAACACTATCGGATATCGCAGGCAAGCAGAACGAGGAAAGACAACGGTATTGTAGCTCGAATAGTGATGTGTCGCGTTTGTATTGTTGTGCATTTCGAATATAGGTACTCGATTCATTGTTAAGGGCGCCATGTGGGTGACGGCAGTAAGAATATTGTCACCACCTTAACTTTTTCCGTCGGTTTCGTAAGAGTTTACTGAGGGATTTGAAGCACCACAGGGGAGTGTAAAGTTCATCTACCCTCGGACCCATCCTGTTGCATTCATGTAGCGAAGAGTCCTATGTAGTCCAGAATTATAATTACTATGCGATCTTACTGCCGTTATTTGTGTTGCTCTTTGAGGTAGATGCCTTTGCTGGAATATGAACCTCCAGCTTCGTAGACAGGGCAACCGTAATAGATTAGGCTACAGAGGTCCTCTGTTTGATTTAAAGTTGTGCTATAATCGAGAGCTTTTAAGGCTTTTGATGATTAAAGCTGATGTCATCAGCTTATCTCAGTCCACTGCTGGACGTAGGCCTCTCCTACTAACTATGCGTATAGACGCATTACGAGGTAAATGCCCATAATCACCACGCTGGGCAAGCGGATTGGCGATCGCAGTAATGTGTCCACTATGATGACGCTGCTGCTCGTCATCAATCAAATGAAAGAATGGTCAATGACACTTCAATCCCTTAGTCGACTCTTACGACTCCCGCGGGAAGAGAAAAAACCACCCTAGGTGACAAATGTATTCTTACTGCCGATGTCGTTTCCACACGGCAAATACCTACCAGGTTCCAGTCATACCTACGCACATCACTACAGTGTAAAGTTCCGTCTCCCCACGGCCCAATCCTGCCTCATGCATGTAGCAGAGAGTCCTATGTGGTCCAGAATTACAATTACAATGCGATCTTACAGATGTGGCGTTATAAAGGGTGCTCTCTGAGGTATTTCGGGGAAAGAGAGTATTAATATTTGGAAGTTTGTGGCTTTTATACCTACCTTAATAACTATAAAAAAAAATTGTAGCTGATAATCAAGATTTAATTTAAACGTGAGACAAATGACTATACATTTACGATCACTCTCATACTTAAAGGGACACAATATTACTCGTACTTATATTATATGTTCTGTGCGAGGGCCGAGGTTGTCAATCGGTGACTCAGGAACTCTTTAAAGGGGCCCACCGGTCTCAAAAACGACCACCGTATAGCACACTATTTGTATTTTTTCTTGAACAGAATTTTTCGTACTATATACTTGCCTTTTATCCAGGGTTTTTTTGAGTCTTGCCCATTAAAAGGTTAAAAACCGTTTCCACATTATATTCAGTAACATTTAATTTCATTTTAATACTCCTCTAACTGAAAAAAAGAGAGTGCCTACTAGTCTGTAAAAAGTGGTGTCAACTTGGCTAGCCGACAATCGAATTCCGCGGACTAAGAACTTAAATAGGTTTTACTCTTTTAATTGCTACGTCGATTAAATCGGGATTACATTGACAATTTAAGTAATCGATTAAACTGCTATTTGGTCGTGGTCACGATCTAGTCAAAAGGTTTTTTAGGTATTAGAATTAGATTGACCAAACGATTTTTTTGGTCAGATACATTATCCGAAAAAGTTTTTTTTGGTCATTGATTGAGATCTAGGCTTTTAAGACAAACTAGGTACCTAGAGTATGTATATTTACTTTTATTTTAGATTTTATCTAGTTTCAGTTTAGTTATACTTTTTTAAATTTAATTTTGTATGTACCTAATTGTAGTTTGTTAATAATAAATAATATAATATGAAGGTTTATTAGATACAGTCGACTACAATAGTACATTGTGCATCAAGGGAGGTAAATACGGAATCACTAACGAGAGTGTTAGAAGCCCGACGCCGTAAGGCGGAGGGCTTTTATGACTCGAGTTAGTATTCCGCTTACCGACCGTGATGCATACAATGTTTTTCATCACACTTTCCGACAAAAACATAAGTTGTAAGATATAATATTATTAAATTACGTACTGACATTTCTATTACTCCCTAGGGAATATCACTTTTCTATTACTCCCGCTACGCGCGTAAGTAATGGCGCGCTTAGACAGCAAATCTGATGAAAAAATTTTTTCATCACACTTGCTGTCTAAGCGCGCCATTGCTTGCGCGCGTAGCGGGAGTAATAGAAAAGTGAAATTCCCTAGGGAGTAATAGAAATATCAGTACGTCATTTAATAATATTATGTCTTAAAACTTATTTTTTGGTTCGCAAGTGTGATGAAAAACATTGTATGCATCACGGTCGGTAAGCGGAATACTAACTCGAGTCATAAAAGCCCTCCGCCTGACGGCGTCGGGCTTCTAACACTCTCGTTAGTAATTCCGTACTTACCTCCCTTGATGCACAATGTACTAATATTTTTCAACTGTACCATAACTGAGTTAAGTAATCAAATGTTATTATTTTTTTATTGCATATATATACAACGATATCAATTACATATTCACCGATATTAAGAAAACCCTGATAGAACTTCTCAGGTTAGGTAGAAAAAGTCATGACAAAATATAACTTTCCGACATTGCCCGTTGTTGAAACAAGGTAATCCAATGACTCAAGAGAATTCTCCCAAAATTGCTACACTCGCATCCATTATCCGTAATTCTACGAACCGTATTTATTTTATTTTGGTTACACTCGACCCATTTAGCGTGTATCCAATCATGAAATAACAGATGGCGGGCGTGTACATCTTAATGTCTTGAATTGCGCTAGTTTTCTGTTATAAAAATAGGCATAACTAATATTTTCTTTGGTTACCGCGATGATTAGGTACTCATAAAATAAAATTATGAAACGGAATGGAATCAATATACTTCATCTCGACGTTTCGAACACTTTATAGAGTTAGCTTTAATATACGTGAATTAATACGTTTTATAATTTTATTCCAAAGGCGCAGCGTGGGTAGGCCCTCCAAAAGGTGGACTGATGATCTGGTGAAGGTCGCAGGAGTCCTACCTCTGGATGCGATTAGCACATGACCGGTCATTGTGGCTATCTTTGGGGGAGGCCTATGTTCAGCAGTGGACGTCTTTGGGCTGATATGATGATGATGATGATAGTTTTATTTTAAAGGCATAACTACTTATTTTTATACGGTGTGGTTACTGCTTACATTAACATTTTTCACGCTTTTCCTCTTGCGCTAAAATATGCTGTAAATGTGTGTCGGAATGCAATTCGGTGAATCAATTTTCTTTGTGTTATTGTCATGGTTACCGTCGCCTGAATCACTCTGGTTTTATGCAAAATTATGCTACTTAAATTATGGAAGCATGTAGTCCATGTTGGTAGGTCCATTAAGGAAAGGGATTATTAACACTAGAAAAATGCATGTTTGCATAATTAGAGTAGCATAATTTTGCATAAAACCAGCGTGATTCAGGTGACAGTAGCCATGGCAATGATAATTGATTCGCCGTAGTAGCTGTCTAATAAGATTTAAAACCAAAAAGTGTCCACACTAAATAACTACAAATATGTTTTGAGGCTACTTAAAAACCTCTCACGTGAAATTGCACTCCATCGCCAACCAGGTGCTCTCGCAATAGACTCGAAGGATCCTTAAGATAAAATTAAAACCGCCGGTGTCAGCGTTTCATAATCTCCGACTTGAGACTTCGGCAACTTCGATAGCCCTTATGCAAATCCCGACCTGGAATTAGACGCAAGTCTGGGTTCTGCAGAGTGACGGATGAAAAAGTGAAGTTTGGATTTTGTGATGAGTCACTTTATTGAGTTCTTCAAGAGGTGTGGAACTGTTTTGCAAGCTTTCATTAAGTTTTACCTGTCCGAGTTAAATTTTATCACCTTCCGGGTTAACCGATTGTGCTGAAATTTTGTATACAAGGTGGCCAAAAAATAAGTCCATTTGCGTTGCCTGTGAGATTTTGGGACTCAGAATAGGTCCACTAAGAGGTTTTTCTTTAACTTTCAGAAGATTAATATTTTCTTCATCATTTCATTGAGTCATCCCCAGACCACGAACCCTGTAAAGTGTTCGAAACGTCGGAATGAAGTTAAAATTAGTTAATATACGCGAGTTTATCCGTTTTCATAGTTTTATTTCAGAAGATTGTTATTTTTTTTTTAAAAGGCAATACTACTAAGTGACATACTATAAAATTGCTTAGGACTACTATTTCAGCGGCTTTAACTTATTTCTAAAAAAAATCCTTAAGGGTTTTTTTTGTTTCCTAAAACCTCACTGGCTGCGGGAATGTATAAATTTTTCGGCCAACCTGTATATGTGAATCAGATAAAAATGCAATATAATGCAATATACTGATGATGGAATCAGAGGGTGGCTTCAGCAATTTGGGAATGAAACGACGTGAACTTATCAAGTTTCCATTTCGGTTCAATATACTCGACTTAATTACGTAGTGTAGGGAGACAAACGATAGCGCGATCTAACTCGGTGACGGTGCCATCTCTTGGTGCCTGGCGTAAGCCGTCCATTGATGTGTCTTTACTATGGCTCGGGCTATGAACAGCTATGAACTATGAGTTATAAACACGAACAAAAGATAAAAAAGAGACCGTGTAAAAAAAAAGACACGGCGATACTCGGCCAGCTATCACCGCCGTTCGTGTTTATAGCCGATAGTTCATAGCTTAGTAGCTCGCGGTGAGACAAGTGCCTATCAGTGGCATCCATAATCTTTGTGGTATATTTTGTTACATAGTAAATTATTTCAAAAACACAGTTGGCTCTGAAAGACTAAAACCAAATAATTAATGTCGCATCGAAATCTAAAATGGTATAAGGAAATTTTTAATGGTTCCAATTATTGGTATCTCTCATCTTGGTCGTTGTCTCATGCCGTCGATTGACAACCATTGTCTCATTAAGTAATAAACTACTTCATATAAAGCTCGTATCTCAGCTTTGAATTAATACTAACATACGAGGTTGCTAAGAGTAGTAACAGTTTTTGTAGTGAGATTTGCTTATCAGCTCACAAGTACCACCATATAAAAATTGGCTACGTCTTCGTGTTCACTACACCTCGTGTACACTGAACGGGCAACACATTTACGATTTCTTCAGAGAAACCTTAAGAGCGACCGAATGGCCAAGCAAGAAGCAATCACTTTGCATGAATCACTACGAGATGTGTGATTCATAGGCAGAGGCAATTACTTAGAACTCAAGGATAGTCTTGTTATTGCAATAACGGGACGTTGAATGTTCGACGTGTAAACTAAAAGAGTGTTAGATATAATATACTGTAAGGGCCTCGTCAAGGTCAAGCACGACAAGTTTGATAGTTTGATAATTTGATTTGCACTGATGTCAATGCCATCATAACATATTGTACGAAATCCTGGTGGGAATTGTCACTGGATTTAGACTTTACTTATCATTATGCCTATTGCTGTACCTATATCTGGTCTATATCTGTTTTTTTCCCCAATAAAGAAAATAAAATAAAATAAAATTTGAATAAAAAATAGTTTGACTTTGAATTTGACTTAGGTACAGTCGAGTGCATTAATATATAGACACATTTTGTAAGGGATCAGTATGGAGAAGTGTATATATATTAATGCCCTTGACTGTACCTATGATTTTGTACGGTTTGGTGGAAAAACATTAGGTTCATGGGGCTCCAGCGTGCGCAAATTGGTCGCCAAAATTGCGAAACGTGTTGGTGTAACTAGAGACCGGAGAGTTGGTGACTTCATCGGACAGCGTATCAGCATTGCCATACAGCGAGGAAATACCGATAGAATCCTCGGTACAGTGTCACAAGGCCTTTAGATATGATTCGTTAGGTTAGTTAGTTTAATTGATGTAGGTATATAAATTGTACAGATTTGTAAAATACTAAGGATAATCCCACAATGTCGTAACAAATGTGCTTACCATAGAAAAAATCAACTGCGAAAGACTCTGGTTGTCACGGGATTCGAACCCGCTTCCTCTGGATTGCCGGTCCAACGTGCTTCCAATTACACCAGTGCTTCCAATTACTTCTGCAGCCCATTTTTTGGGGCCATTTTTTTTGAGATGTTTGGGGATCCACTTATATATTCTAAATCAATGCCTATACTGCTCTGAGAACCGTGATTTATATCGGTCTTTGGCGTTGAACTTTTGGTGCCGATGTATCAGACATTGGTGTCTAAAAGTTTATAATATTTCACTATTTCATCAAATAAGCAGAAAAGTGGCAGAACGGAATACGCAGTATACGCTTGATGCCCTCATTTGATAATTTTTCCCCTTTTCACAAATACGTCAAATATATCTTGCCGGACTTTAACTAAATGTGCAAAAAAATACAAACACTTGTAATTTAATATTTTTTACCTTTCTTAATTGTACATTTTCATGTAAACGAACTTTTTAACTTGCTTAGACTCTAATCGGAGTTCCTAATGAACTAGGTTTCGCAAAACTTCACCCAAAACACAAGTGAACCAAACTTTCCAAGCCAAATGCACTCCTTAAAATGAAGTTAAATAAATGAAAGTATTCCAAGTTTCTCAATGGAAGAGAGGTACGAGTATGCTAGCTGTACATTTTCCAGTACATTTTGTAAGGAACATTAGCTAAGGAAAGATCGTTAAAAGTTCCC
>JALPQI010016475.1:0-22566 GCA_025490895.1 Thaumatotibia leucotreta
GGTGGCAACAGTGAGTTCATCAGTTTGGTCTGCTCGTCCAACTCGCAGTACGAGGCTCGCGCCACCAACCAGCGGTGCTAAGGCAACAACCTGGTTGTAGAGTAAGTTCCTAATGATGTACCAGACCGGGGTGGCAACAGTGAGTTCATCAGTCTGGTCTGCTTGTCCAACTCGCAGTACGAGGCCCGCGCCACCGACCAGCGGTGCTACGGCAACAACCTGGTTGTTGAGTAAGTTCCTAATGTACCAGACCGGGGTGGCAACAGTGAGTTCATCAGTCTGATCTGCTCGTCCAACTCGCAGTACGAGGCCCGCGCCACCGACCAGCGGTGCTACGGCAACAACCTGGTTGTTGAGTAAGTTACTAATGTACCAGACCGGGGTGGCAACAGTGAGTTCATCAGTCTGATCTGCTCGTCCAACTCGCAGTACGAGGCCCGCGCCACCGACCAGCGGTGCTACGGCAACAACCTGGTTGTTGAGTAAGTTCCTAATGTACCAGACCGGGGTGGCAACAGTGAGTTCATCAGTCTAGTCTGCTCGTCCAACTCTCAGTACGAGGCCCGCGCCACCGACCAGCGATGCTACGGCAACAACCTGGTTGTAGAGTAAGTTACTAATGTACCAGACCGGGGTGGCAACAGTGAGTTCATCAGTCTGGTCTACTCCTCCAACTCGCAGTACGGGGCCCGCGTCATCAACAATTTTTTCCGTTCGATTTCGATTCCGGAAACGATTTGGACGTTTCAATGTGCAACGGATACTGAAGCTCATTGTGACAGTATTATGAATTCTGAAGCAAATACATGTCTACATCTGTATCAGCAGTAGGTTCCTACTGTAAGAACCAGGTTATAGTTTACAATCTAGTTCATTTGATAACTCTGAAACGAAACCAGCTTATCCTACGCTAGATTTTACTATAAATAAATTAATGTGTTACTAAATTACGATATTATTACGATAAATGCGCCTTGGAAAACTTTTCTTGTGCGCTTGTAAATATAACGGGCATTTCCTTGGGAATTATCGTATTTCAATTCTAACAAGATTCTTACAGCGTGCGGTGCGGCGTTTCTTTCAAACAAAGGAGTTCTTAAATTACATGTTTTTTATATTTTGTGTCGAGGGGTTCTTTTTGTTTGATCGTCGTTGAAAAGTCTCTCTAAATTTAACATAATATGACAATTATTCATTTGGAACAAAGACTTGTTGACTAACAATTTAAATTAAAAAGGTTCTCAAATTAAACATTTGTACATACTTCTAGTTATAAGAAGTTATACCGAACGATACTCGATAGGAGTAGAGAAAATGTGAAAAAAATGCGTTCCACTTTTATGAATTTATTTAACTTGGTCTAGTTGCTGACCTTAATCACACAGTTTCTTAACTTTGTTGCTGAAATAAATACCTAATTATTAATTGAAGAACTATTTAGCCACTAATTGAGATGAAACTAATTCTTAGTTCATGTTTTTAGGATAGGATTCGATGTGTCCGGTGTTTGGCGGCCATTACTATGGTCCTGCTTCGACCAGAGCCGACTGGAGGTGTTGTATGTGTGGTACGAGCAGAAGCCACAGAACGGGCACCATCAGACGGGGGTCACGCGACCTGGCTGGCTAGGTGATTATTAAACCAGACAATACTTGACAAAAATATTTGTTTTACATGGGCCACGTGCCTGAAGGAACTACTACCCGAGCATTCCCAAACTCAAGTAAAATGAATGATGATGAAACCTTTCCTGTACGTCCAACGCTATGGAAAGTCAGCCATATATTTGTTTAAATTTTTCTGGTTTTCTACTGGCGAACGGTATAGTAAGTATAGTGACTAATGCTAGCTCATCGAGTAAATACTTGGTACTTGGGTCAAAATTATTTTCCTGGTCTTGTTTCATACCACTCTGTCACGCTTTTTTACTCAGTACCTATACATATAAAAAAAACCGGTGCACTTGTATTTCTTTTTCACGCTAGGTTTTAATCCATACATCAGATATTGAAAACAAAACATCATCTCATACAAAAATCACCACTACGTCACGTTTTTTAGGGACACAAAATAAGACAACGAAAATAATTTTGACCCACTTACGTATAGTAGGTATCTATCGTTTAAGCAATTCAAAAACGTTTATCCAAAGTCGTCCATTCGCAGTTGGTGGAATGTACCCTGGAGTCGCCGGCGGAATCGACTTCCACTACACGCAAGCGCAGCAGATAGTCACAATCGCTAACCTGGTCGGCCAAGAACTGGCCGAGAAGTACATCAGCGTCAACCGGGTGTACTTGGCGCGAGGCCACTTGGCGGCCAAGACCGACTACGTGTTCGCGACCGGCCAGCGAGCTACGTTCTTCTTTGTGAACGCTGCTCCGCAGTGGCAGCCGTTCAATAATGGCAACTGGGATTGGGTTGAACAGGTACTTATGAGAGTTCCGACTGGATTTTATAGGCTATCACGCTACAGATGCTTAATCCTTTCCCTTGCGTTTTTCACGTCCGCATTCATATTACTGTCACAATCCATTTATAGATAAATATTTAATAGAGTCATAGAGGGATCGATTCATGTTCATTTATATAGAAACAGAAATAGAAAATAATTTATTCGTAACACACAGGTAAAGTAAACAAGGACATAGTAGATGATATTACATACAAAAAATGTGCCACGAAATGGTCTCGTCTCAGCATATAATTATATTCATCGCCTTTTGAATAACCTCGTCCTGTCCTAGCATTTTTAACAAACATCAAGATTTTCACCGACGTTTTTGATGAAGTTAAGCACACTTTCATTTTAGTACTTCCTGTCCAAGACCATTTTGCATGTGTATCGCCTTACGTGGCGTGACACTGACCAGCGAGTCCGACCTAGATCTATGCAAGTCCATGTTTGCCCATAGACCTATTGGTTGGTATTGGAGTATTCTCCAAAAACCTCTAAAGAGCAGTAAAAATCGCAAAGCGAGAATCGGTCGAACACTAGGCGCCTGAATTGAGTATTGAGCATATCGGGCCGAAACTCTGCCTATCTTATAAAATAGTCGGAAAGAAACTGGAACTACTAAACAATTTTGTACTTCATTGATAACATTGGGCAGGGGAGAATAAGGGCCTACGCTAACTTACGCGGACGCCCGCCGCGTGCGCACGCTCGCGGGTCCCGCTCCGGACACCCGCCGCGGGCCAGCGAGTCCGCGACGGGCGCCCGCGACGGACACACGCCTAACTTAGGCCTTGGTCGTTTTCACCCGCCGGCCGCAGCCGACGACGTCCAGTCGGCCGCAGCGTGTGAATGGTGTATTCGGGAATGTTCGGGAGTGGTCGTTTTCGCCCGCCGCGTGCGGCGTCCCCGCGCCGCCCGCTACTGCCGCCCGCTGGCCGCCGCGTCTCTAGTCATTTTGGAGCATTGCGGCGTGTGGACGCTCGGACAATATGGATAAATTTACAAAGGAAAGTGACGAGTTTTTGATTGAATTAGTTAAAGTGCACAGTAGGTATGTACGATTCAAAATATTGTAGGCACCCTCCGTTTTTCTACATTTAAATATGTTTTTCTTCTGCTTTCTTAATACTATTAGATAGTCCTCCTCCTCTTCTTCCTTAAGCAGTAGATATGCTATAGTTTTTCCATCACACACGTCCGTTCACAAACAAAACCCTCGAAAACTGCCGCGACTGGCCGCCGCGGCTACGATCTCAAAACGACCATAATACCCAGTCCACACGCTGGCCGCGGCGGCCGGCGTCTGTCGTCGGCCGCACGCGGCGGGCGGCGGCTGGTCAAAACGACCGAGGCCTTAGCGCTGAATTCAAGAAACAAGTCTGCTTCGGTGTGCCCGCCACGTGCGCACGGAGCGGACACCCGCAACCCGCCGCGCGGATTAACGTCCGTCGCACGCGCCCGCGCCAGTTAGCGGTGTCTATACAATTTCTTTGAGGCGGGCGTCCGTTGCGGGTAATCCGCGTAAGCTAGCGTAGGCCCTAATTCAGAAACTATCAAAATATTTGTTATCGTTGATTTTGTACAATTTTATCAATCACGTATATATTTTAATTAGGTATCTAAATTGTTGTTTATTTATAGCGAGTAAATAATCCTTAGCGATAATTTTCTTTACTACTACTTACTCTTTTTACCTATAGCTGGATTTATGGCCTTAAAGCCAATCTTGGGAATTAATTAAACATCATCCTATACCACCATCATCTACATCATCTTTACTGTCATAATTATCCTTGATTTCCCCTTTACAGCATCAACTACAATTGTATATATATTAAGTAATAATATTTTAAACGATATTTTCTTAAATAACCTTATTGCTTTTCCTTTTTAGCTTACCACACATATTCCATATTATATGCAGGTTGAAGTTTCATATTTCCACTATCATCCAGTTTTTCTTACTCTAACACAAATTTAATATAATCTGGAAAAACAATTGTCTGATAAAACGGTATGAAATTATTAATCTCTTTTCGGGCCTCCGTGTAAAGTGTTGAAGTAGCCTTTTTTCTGCAGTTAAGTTGGTTTGACAGATAATAATTTTGATACAGAACGCGCGCGCGCGAATCGCCGAGGCCGGCTACCACACCACGGTGTACACCGGCACGTTCGGCGTCAGCGTGGTTCGCGATGCCAACAACAACCACCACGAACTGTACTTGTACACGGACGGCAACAACAACAAGCAACTGCCGGTGCCCCGGTACTTTTACAAGGTAAACACTAGACCCAGGGGGCTATTTCTCGAAAGCTTGTAACTTGTAATTTGTAATACAAGCGGAAGTCACTTTTTGACACTTTTAATTAGATAAGGACTTCCGCTTGTATTACAATACAAGTTACAAGCTTTCGAGAAATGGGCCCCTGGAGACTTATTCATACAGTTTAGTTTATGTCATCGCGATCGCAGTAATGTGTCCACTATGATGACGCTACTGCCCATCATCAATCTTTTTTTCAAATAATGGTCAGTGACACTTCAATACTTTAGTCGACTCTTACGACACCCGCAGGAGGATTTGGGGTGGTGACAAATGTATTCTTATTTTGTCATTAACACTTTTTTTTATATTCACCGCGAAACGTACTTAATAATAATCTCAAAACATGAATGGGAGGTTTTTTTGTATGAGTTAGGTTACAAATCTTTTCTATGGACATATGAAAGTTAAGGCATCTGGAACCCTAATTTTCTTGTTGAACGAATACAAGCAGATAGGTGGCTTCTGGTTCTAACGAATTATGTCGTCAAAACCTAATTCGTATGTCCGAGAACCGTTAACTTTCGCAATGTCCATAGTGAAGACTCCCGTTTTCGCGAACGCTGTACGACCCGAATGTCAAGTTTTTTGCCGGCTTTTTCGATTCTAAGCCAGGTACACAGGTACCTACATAATGGCATTCTCACACTCATGCACAGTTGCACTTACAGTACACTCCAAAGCACTGGTAAAATAGATTTCAAGGATTTATCAAACCTTTATATTCGTATAGCTGAAATACAGAACTAAAGATCTCATAGTTCCTGAATTCAAATAAATTCATGACTTTACATTAACCTTTTTATTTTCAGGTGTTCTACGAGCCATCATCCCGCCGAGGCACAGCATTCATCGGTATCAACGACATTTTCGCATCAGAGGAGGAGGTCCGAGCCTGGACCTTCTGCACCGACCGCTGCCGGAACAATCCAGACTTCAGCTGGTTGCGCTGGCAACCCGACCGCATCGATATCGGATACAGTTTCTGCTGCGAGGTGGACGACTTCAGGCGCACCGTGCCGCATCTGCCCGCCTTCCCAGTCGATGGTCTTCTGTTTTGAGCAATGGCTGTTGCACGGACGATCAATAAAAACAATACTCAGGCTCAAATTGTCGTATTTATTCCTCTTTTAAACTTTAAGATCTTGACGCCTACCCCGAATTTGGAAAATCATAAATATCGTCCGTATCTCTGTCGTGCTGTCCGGTAATGCCTTCGTTGAAGTGACTCAGACAGACGATAGATTTTCTAATCTTGCGTTAGGCCCACAGATTTAGTGGTATGACTACCATAGTAAATATGTGATCTATAGCGAGCTCGGCAGCTTAAAGTCAAAATGTCATACTACCTATATATTCTCTATTAGATTTAAAGAACTGATAGAAAATGGCATGACTACCATATAATTATGGTTTGTTGCGAGCTCGACTTCAGGGACATCCTATTAAAATATTATCCATCAGCCTTCGAAATCGAAAATCGATGGTCTTCTGATGGTTTGAGCAATGACTGCATATCAACACTACGAGTACTCCATAATACGTTAAAAGTACACGCACACGATGCGGCACGTATATACAGATAGATAGCAGTGACCTATCCCACAATATGGCCCAGGTCAGCGCGAGGTCTGCTATCTATTTATCTGTGATCTGGGGCCAATACCACAAAACTTTACAAGCATACAATTCTACAAAATTGACAACTATTTGTATGGGAATTTACACAATTTTGTAGAATTGTATGCTTGTAAAGTTTTGTGGGATAGGCCACTCTGATTCCGTGCTGTTACGCGAAAGTCTAAATGCTTACATGGCTTAGTATAAAATGTTAATATTTCCAAAATTGTGGAAAGCAGTTACTGTTGCAATCCCAATCAATATAACCATGCTCTATTTGTTGTGTTAAGTATTTATTAATTATATTTAAGTAACTGGTTTACATGACTCATGTTATGCACATGTTAATGCAATATATCTCATAATTATCATATCTATACATGCAATATTTTCTTGGCTGGTGGCACGATAATCATGATGATTAAATAAGTTCAGGTACAGGTACGTTATTCATATCGTAAATAGGTATTACACAAGTATTAATAAAGACAAATCAGTACAAAATAAAAAATAAGAAATTGCTTAGGTAATTCAATGATGCTCTTATAGGCATAGCCGGTACGGTCACCCATAAAAAAGGAGTAACCATTTTAATTATTTTCACTCTGACGTGGATTCTGAAATGTGTGTTTAATTATGTACGTAGATAACTAATGAGTAAGTACATACCATGCGTACTTTCATGTGACAAACCATAATTAGGTATGTTTGGATACTTTAGATTTTCATCGTATGACCTTTGGGGATATAATATTATTTAGATTGTGATTTCATCTGTCTTATCTTGTGATGAAAACCCTGATGCCTAGTAATTAAATTGATTGCACTAAAATAAGCTCATCTTTAATACATAAATATAAACAATTTTTGAATTTACAATTAACAATTAAATTGACTTATAAGTAGGTAGTCAAATACCCAGTCAATAAAATTTGCCAGTGAATTTTGAATTAATAATGTAGGAAATAAAAAACCTTTGAAGAGGAATTGTATCGAGAATGACAGCGGCATTTCCTTACCGTATCGTAAATAATACCTAACCAAGTAGTTTAAATATTATGATGGTGCCGGATTGGGACACAATGATCACATTCAATCAGTTAAACAAATGGCAGATTAAATCACAAGGTAGCAAAATTAACAAACTTGAGATTTTGGTAGATAAGGATTCAGATGTTAGCAACATAGTAAAAATCAATATTACCTCCAAAAATAATCAACATCATCATCATCATCATTTCAGCCAAAAGACATCCACTGCTGGAGTGCTGGACATAGGCCTCCCCCAATGATCGCCAATATGACCGGTTCTGCGCTGCTTGCCTCCAGGCAGCGGGACCTTGACCAGGTCGTCGGACCATCTTGTGGGAGGTCTGCCCACACTTGCCCAAAAATAATAACATGAGATAAAATAACTACCTAGCCTGTACAATTACGGCGAGAGAATTCTAGAAAATAAATATATATTGCCTCCTGTGCGTGATAAGTGGACGGTGGACAATATTGAAGTATAAAGGGTCGGTAAAACAACATTAATCATAATTGTCGTTATATTAGTATATAAGTAATGTATAAGTATATTATAATTATACACACCGCACTTTGGTATCCTAGAGAGTAAGAAAAGGATTTAATATTCTGAATAGATACCGAGTTGATGTGAAAACATCGGAATATTGACTTGCGTGATATTTGCGTGGTACATAGGTAAGACCTTTAGACGATTATACGGGATATGTACATAACTACATATACATATTAACTATACGTCACAAATACAAAATCATGCCTGTTGAAGGTGATAAGATAAGCCAAACAACAGAAAAAAATAATGCTAATCCGAGCAGCTGAATCAATTAAGATTATGAATTGTGATTGATTATTTTAGGCACCATTAAGTCTATTATTTTCTAACATAGCTGGATTATGAAATGCATTGGTGGAGCATGCATGTGGTCAACCAAAGGCAGCTAGTGGCATCTGCATTCGTTTTTTGTGAGTTGACACCTGGGGGCCTAGATGCTTTTCTCCCAACACAGGCATTATTGCTTATGGACCTCTTCATCTTATGAAATAAATAATTTTGTATTTGTATGGTATTTTGTATGCTGTCTGAGTTTGATATGGAGGAATTTCATATTTTACACCCATCAAGCTCATGTGAATTATTACTGGTTGGTTATACCTATCTACATGCAACTATGTGTGAGTAACTGGCGCTACTATATTAATTACCTATACGAACAGCATATTTACAGAAAAACAAAACACAGAACAATTGTGTGTTGTTAAATAATGCAACTTGCATGCATATACTTGGATATGTTTAAGGGAGCGGCTGTAGGTAAGTACCTAAACAATCTAAGGAACGGTATGTCAACCAATACGTTATATGCTGTTTTTGTTTCATTTTGTTATACGTATACATATAAATAAATTTAACAAATCCAGGTATCGACGTCCTATTATATTATCTTCTTTCAACATAAGTAGAAGTGGCATCACGATACACGGTGCTATAAGTGTCGGATCCGTTCGTGTGTCGAGCATCGAGCAAAAAGACGTTTATCTTGTTTAGCGAACCAAGGTAAATCTCGCTTGGCGAGTTGACTTTTAATCTATATACTGATATTGATTATTGGTTAGCAATTTTTTATGATAAAGCAATTCATAAATCAGATTAAATCCCACTCAGCAGATATAAAATGTATTAATGTGTTGGACAAAACATATTTGGGCAAGATAGGATAAGTGCTATCTTGCTTATTTTATCTCGTTTTAATAAATTCTGCGGAACGTGATAGGTAGGCGACATTGCCACTTTATCGAGTGGTGATCGCGCCCGCTGCGTGAGTGATCCCAAACTATGACACGTTTAGTGGTTGTTGTGTTGGCGCTGGTGGCAGCAGCCGCGGCATTGCCCGCTGAGCTGCCCGACCCTGGAGAACTAGTCTTCGTCCTCAATGAAGATGACTGGGATGACTATCTGGACGGTTGGCTCGCCAACGAGTATAAAAAATCGGAAGCCAACATTACCAGCTATAATGGAGCCCGAAGCGGTACCTACCTATAATTCCTTATAAGTGCACATGAAGTGATTATGGTTTGTTCAAAGTGATATTTGAGTAATTTTCCTTTCAGGTTGTACCTTCAATGTAAACGGAGACCTAGGGCAGCCTCAGCCAGTGTACCTGCGCAATGGAAACTATTTGGCCGCAAACGGCAACTCGGGCCGGATCACGTTGAACACGGGCGAGCAGGTCACGATCGCCTGCACCGGCTCCGGCCGTACTATCCTGCACCCCAACCTTGCCACATCGGGGGTACAAACAGCTGTAAGTACCAACCAGTCTTAAGTATAATGCATTTGTTTGCTGAATTCTGGTAGGTACCAACTACAGCTACTGTGCTCAGATTTAATTGATTTCTTTCTGGACGAGAAACATGGTTGATACATTTCCGCTAAACCCGTACACCGAATAGAATCAAGTACACTGAAGTAGATATACCTTAGAAAGAGATGGCAAAATCAATTCTAGTAGCCATATTTGACTCTTGAGGCAGGTGCACGTCTCCTTCATTTTAAAAAGGCTATCGTCAAACGAATAGGCCCTTATCGTACCTCGTATGAGAGATCTGTTGGTTTAAAATTTCAGTTATTTAAACCTTTTCCACCAGACCGCAACTTGCGTAAACAACAACCTCGTGTCCGGGCCCGGCTGGCTGAACGGGAACGGCGCGTTCGGCGGCCTCACCTGCAGCGCGCACTCCTACCACGACACCGTCGGTACTACTAGCCGATGCTACAACAATAACTTACTTATCCAGTAAGTTGATATTTAACTCCACACCTTTAATATTTGGTGATTTGATAGTTTCGGGGAACCTTGCACAATATTTGTGGTCTTCACCCCACTCTCTTCACAGAAGTCTCTTGCTTTCAAAACTTTTGCAGGAGTCAAAGACACGGTAAAACACTAAACGAATTGATTTTTCTACTTGTACAGAAGTAATGTTTACGTCTCCTTATCCACCTGATAGAACTTCTCATTTTATTTCTTGTGTCCTGTGATTCCGTCTCTTAACACAGGTTTAAATAATTTAAAATTCTATTCGCAGAGTCGGTTTCATTGTCAATGGATGGCTGTATCCTCTGTACGTGTCTTGCTTCGACCAAAACCGCCTCGAAGTTCTGTACGTCGTATACGAGCAGACACCTGCCAACGCCGTGCACCAAACCGGTGTCGCCCGACCGAGTTGGTTAGGTGAGCCTGAAAACTAAGAAATAGCTTTATAAAGGTGATCTAAACAATCGCAATGCCACGTGGTGATGGTAGTAAGAATACATTTGTCACTACCCAAACTCTTCCCGTGGGTGTCGTAAAAGTCGACAAAGGTACTGAACGTTCAGTCAATGAATAATGGGCAGCAGCGTCATCATTGTGGACACACTACTGTGATCGCCAATCCGCTTGCCATTTACCTCCTAATGCAATTCCTAGGCCTCTTTCTCCGTGACGCGTCTCCGTGGACTGAGACAAGCGGATGTCTTAAAACAATTGCACAAGTTATACTCACAAGCTATCCTTTATTGCAGCCGGCAGCTGGTTCCCCGGAGTAGCTGTAAACACCGCGTACACTCAAGTCCAGCAGAAGATCGCCATCGCAAACATTATTGGACAGGCTCAAGCTGACAAGTTTGTCACAACCCAGCAGTTCTTGTCACGCGGTCACTTGGCAGCCAAGTCTGATTACGTGTTTGCCACCGGTCAGCGGGCCACCTTCTGGTTTATCAATGCCGCTCCTCAGTGGGAACCTTTCAATGGCGGCAATTGGAACTGGCTCGAACAGGTTAGTGATTACTTTAACTCTGTGGGCCTAATGAAAAAGGGTATATATGATATGTATAACTCACCGGTAATTTTGGAAAACGGTGTATATAAATAAATAAATAAATAAATAAATAAATATCTCGGGACATCTTACACAAATCGACCTAGTCCCACGGTAAGCTCAATTAAGGCTTGTGTTGTGGGTACCAGGCGACGATATATATAATAGATAGATACATATAGATACTTAAATACATAGACAGCCACGACCAAGGAACAAATATTTGTGATAAATAAATACACAAATAATGCCCTCGCCGGGATTCGAACCCGGAACCTCCAGCTTCGTAGGCAGGGTCACTACCAACTAGGCTACGGAGGCTGACGCACGCATATACCTATGTACTTGTGTTAAACTTATACCCTATTTGAGAAGCCTCGAGGAGTTGTAGATTAGATAGGTACTTTACTTACCCTTTTTCACCGGGGCCACAGCTGTACCAAATGCTGAAATATGGAAACATTATATATATTATACCTTATTTGTCACAACAAAAGTTTTGCTACATATGTCGCGAGTAAATTGATTATAAGATTGTGGGCGATGTAATAACTCTTAAGCGTTACGCTTAGCCATATTTTTACTCGCAGGCAAGCCCACACACTGCCAACTAAATTTAAAGTTCTCTCTACTTAATTTAAGTACCTAAAGCATATTCAATGTGTTACAGAACGCGCGTGCCCGCATCGGCGCCGCTGGTTACAACACCATCATATACACGGGCACCTGGGGTGTGACGCAGCTGCGCGACGGCAACAACGTGCTGCGCGACATCTACCTGCACCGCGACGCTAACAACAACCCGCAGATACCCGTGCCACTCTACTTCTACAAGGTAAATTCCCTGTCACTTGTACACAATCGTGATCTAACGGACGATAACAACAACGTGAAGGCGGTTGAGATGACATCTACCTGCACCGCGATGTCAACAACAACCCACAGATACGGGTGCCACTCTACTTCTACAAGGTAAACAAACTACCTGTCCTGTCGTGACCCGCATGACTCAGCTGTGCGACGACAACAACGTGCTGCGCGACATCTACCTGCACCGCGACCTCAACAACAATCCGCAGATACCCGTGCCACTCTACTTCTACAAGGTAATTAAACTGTCACTTGTACACAATCTTGACCCAACGGACGATAACAACAACGTGCAGGCTGACTTCTACTTGCACCGCGATGCCAACAACAACCCGCAGATACCCGTGCCACTCTACTTCTACAAGGTAAATTCCCTGTCACTTGTACACAATCGTGATCTAACGGACGATAACAACAACGTGAAGGCGGTTGAGATGACATCTACCTGCACCGCGATGTCAACAACAACCCGCAGATACCCGTGCCACTCTACTTCTACAAGGTAAATTCCCTGTCACTTGTATCAATCGTGATCTAACGGACGATAACAACAAAGTGAAGGCGGTTGAGGTAACATCTACCTGCACCGCGATGTCAACAACAACCCACAGATACGGGTGCCACTCTACTTCTACAAGGTAAACAAACTACCTGTCCGGTCGTGACCCGCGTGACTCAGCTGTGCGACGATTACAACGTGCTGCGCGACATCTACCTGCACCGCGATGCCAACAACAACCCGCAGATACCCGTGCCACTCTACTTCTACAAGGTAAATTCCCTGTCACTTGTACACAATCGTGATCTAACGGACGATAACAACAACGTAAAGGCGGTTGAGGTGACATCTACCTGCACCGCGATGTCAACAACAACCCACAGATACGGGTGCCACTCTACTTCTACAAGGTAAACAAACTTGGTCACTTGTACACAATCGTGACCCAACGGACGATAACAACAACGTGAAGGCTGACTTCTACTTGCACCGCGACGCCAACTACAACCCGCAGATACCCGTGCCACTCTACTTCTACAAGGTAATTAAAGTGTCACTTGTACACAATCGTGACCCAACGGACGATAACAACAACGTGAAGGCTGACTTCTACTTGCACCGCGACGCCAACTACAACCCGCAGATACCCGTGCCACTCTACTTCTACAAGGTAATTAAAGTGTCACTTGTACACAATCGTGAACCAACAGACGATAACAACAACGTGAAGGCTGACTTCTACTTGCACCGCGACGCCAACTACAACCCGCAGATACCCGTGCCACTCTACTTCTACAAGGTAAATTCCCTGTCACTTGTACACAATCGTGATCTAACGGACGATAACAACAAAGTGAAGGCGGTTGAGGTAACATCTACCTGCACCGCGATGTCAACAACAACCCACAGATACGGGTGCCACTCTTCTTCTACAAGGTAAACAAACTACCTACCCGGTCGTGACCCGCATGACTCAGCTGTGCGACAACAACGTGCTGCGCGACATCTACCTGCACCGCGACGCTAACAACAACCCGCAGATACCCGTGCCACTCTACTTCTACAAGGTAAATTCCCTGTCACTTGTACACAATCGTGATCTAACGGACGATAACAACAACGTGAAGGCTGACTTCTACTTGCACCGCGACGCCAACAACCCGCAAATGCCCGTGCCACCTTCTTGTATTGTACAAGGTAAACAAACTTTATTTGCCCAGTCGTGATCTGCATGAACTAGCTGCGTGACGGCGACAACGTGCTGCGCGACATCTACCTGCACCGCGACGCCAACTACAACCCGCAGAATACCCGTGCCACTCTACTTCTACAAGGTAATTAAACTGTCACTTGTACACAATCGTGACCCAACGGACGATAACAACAACTTGAAGGCTGACTTACGTCAAATGCCCGTGCCACCTTCTTGTATTGTACAAGGTAAACAAACTTTGTTTGCCCAGTCGTGATCTGCATGAACTAGCTGCGTGACGGAACAATGTGCTGCGCGACATCTACCTGCACTGCACCGCGACGCCAACAAACTTGATCACTAGTACACAACCGTGACCCAGCAGGATGATAACGACGACGTAACTGCCTTAGGGGGTGGCGGACAGTGCAATCGCTCCGGGCCTTGCAGTTGAAGGGGCCTCGCGCAACAACCCATGACAAATTTATTAAAATTTTTGTTTTTTATCATCTCATCGCATACTTTTTACTAAGGACAAAGGACCTCGCAAAATAACACAAAGCCACCTCGTCCGGAGGCTCGCAATAGAGGTAAGGCCACCGTTGAGTACCTAGCGCTGTCTACAAAGTAAACAAACTGAACCTGCAGGATAGTGGCTAAATTGCACAACGGCAACAAGGTGTTGAACGGTCGCCTGCATAAATATGCATATTTATAGATGTGAGTGTACTCAACAGCCGACAGTCATCTAAACAAAGTACCTAAACATAAACAACTCTGTGACCAGCACAGGCGGGGCGGGCCTAAGGTCATGAGCAAAATAATCAACAGTACAAACTAGCAGTATCAAAATGTGTCCATCCGACCATCATGGTATAAAAAATAGCTGTTAAGATGTCATGAACATAATTAAACGTACACAACACAACCAGTCAAAAAGTTCCTAAATGATGTTACCAGTCAAGTGTACGGACGTAGATTAATTACTTTCATCTTACCAGGTCATCTACGATGAATCTCGTCGCCTGGGCACCGCCTTCATAAGCATCAATAACCCCTGGTACACGGAAGCTGAGGTCCGCGCCCTGACGTTCTGCACCGACCGCTGCCGCAACAACTCGGCTTTCAACTGGGTCGGCTGGCAGCTTGACCGCATCGACCTTGGCTATAGCTTCTGCTGCGATATCGATGACTTCCGAAGAACCATTCCTCATCTACCTGCCTTCACTGTTAACGGTCTACTGACGTAGAGATTCGATCTGTCGGGTGACGCAATAGATTCGATATTAAGTTTATACGTGACAACGTACGACATGTAAATATTATCTAAATAAAATAACGTTTTTTGACGGATTGCTATGTTTAATTACATATAGTATCCACTTGAAAATTATAGTATTAATCGTCGCGTTCGCGGTAATTAAGAAGATTAAATGCGAAATAATATAAACACGTTTATTGGAGTTGATCAAGTTGTCAGGCGACTAGGCATTTTAGTGTTATAGTTACCTAGGTATTAAGTTCACGAGGCACAGTGAAAAAGTCAGAGCCTAAGTACTCGTTAGTATCTACATAAAGGAAAACGAAACAGAAACGTAGGTATACCTACTTGACGATACCTAACTACTTACAAATTACATGAAAAATATGATATTTAAGAAGTTTGAAAAGGTTCTAAGGACATCAATTATGTGGAAGTTTTGTACTGTCAATCTTGTCATAAGCACACTTCACATTTGGGGTCTCCTAATAGGATTTATGCGGCTCAGGAGACCCAAACAATTTAGTTAAGTAATTACTAATCATCGTGAAACTACTCGAACGTGAAAGTTCGTTATCATCAACAATATTGAATATGGCGCTTAAAATTATTCAGATATATTTACTTATCTACAAACAGTTAATGCATTAAAGGATAGGAAGTAACTGATCCAAAGTAAATATGCGTTTATTATGTGATCTGATTATTAAAACCCAACTCAGGAAAATGGCTTCTAGTTAATAGAGCAATCTTTTTTGATGTGATTATTATGTTGTAGCTAGACTAGCTAGGTACCTTTGCGCCAAACGAATTACCAATGGTCGGCGAGAGTGAGCTCTTTAAATTTAACGGAAGGTAACGTGGGGTGCCGTGTGGTGACGGCAGTAAGAATACATTTTTGTCATCACCCCAACTCCTCCTGCGAGTATCGTAAGAGTCGACTAAGGGATTGAATTAGTGTCACTGACCATTATGATAAATGATTGATGATGGGCAGCAGCGTCATCATAGTGGACACATTACTGCGACCGCCAATCCGCTTCCCCATCAGCGTGGCGATTATGGGTATTTACCTCCTAATGCGTTTATACGCGTAGTTTATTAATAGGAGAGGCCTACGTCCAGCAGTGGACTATCATAGGCTGAAGATAATGATGATGAACGTGGGGTAAGATGAAATGGTTTTTTTAATAGGGTAAGACAAAAAGTCGTCCTTCGGGCACAGCGTCTCTACTAGTAGCTTTTTGTCTTACCCCATTAAAAACCCGTTTCATCTTACCCCACCTTACTACCTAGGTCATACATGACTTATCAATTATCATGTCAAATAGCTCTCGCCGACCATTGCTAATAATTAGGTATCCTACAGGTAAATTCACCAAAGCTGGCACGAATAGAATGAATGACATCTATCATTGTGTGTAGGCCGTGCTATACCTAGCTGTATCTACTGTCATTTTGACATCCACACATAGATACATTCTGTCACTTACTCGATCCATTCGTGCCAGCTTTCGTGAATTTACCTGTACCTAAACACATCAGATGATATGATTACTAAATATAATCCTAATATCGATTAACATTAAGTACGTCACTATCACACCCATAGATAAAACCTTATGTAAGTCGGTAAGTATACTATGTCCAACAACCGTCGTCAGTAAAAAACCGGCCAAGAGCATGTCGGGCCACACTCATTGTGGGGTTCCGCAGTTATTCAAAGACGGCTGGTTCGATTATGTTCGAAATAGTTTTATTTTAAAGTATTTTATAAGCCCACTTCTTGCATGTTTTTTTTTCATATATTTTGGACCTACCCCTTTGCAACCGAAAAGTTGCGATTAGCTAACTTAATAATGAACTCTATCGACTTTTTTTTAATTTAAAATTAATTGTAATGAACTGTCACGATCGTATCAACCCAGATGTAAAGGGCTACAGATCAAAAGTTAGAGAGGGAGGGCACATTTTTGGTTCTGAAGCCGTAATCTCCAAATATATTGAGTAAGCAAAAAAAAATTTTTTGACAACATAATTTTATTTCAAAGACCTATTCAACGATACCTCACTCACGCTATAGCAAAATAATAAAACTGGTCAAAAGCATGTCGGGCCATGCTCAGTGAAGGGTTCCGTAGTTATTCAAAAACGGCTGGGCCGATTATGTTCGAAATAGTTTTATTTATAAGTATTCTATATGCCCACTATTCATGATATAATTTTTTTCATATTTTTTGGACCTACGGATCAGAAGTTAGAGGGGGGGATATAATTTTTTTTTCTTTTGGTACGTTTATCTCCGAAAATATTGACTTTAGAAAAAAGCTTTCTTTCAAGACCATTATTCTTTTTAGAGACCTATTCAATGATACACCACAGTATAGAATTACAGCAAATAAAAAAATCATCTCCACTTCACGAGTTGGGGCGGTGCCCGAAAAAAAAATTTTTTTTTAGTTTTTATTGTACTACTTTGTTGGCATGATTAATATGTATACCTACATGTACCAAATTGCAGATTTCTAGTACTTATTAACGGCCACTAAGCTATGCAGCGGACAGACGGACAGACGGACATGGTGAAACTATGAGGGTTCCGTTTTTGCCAAATGTTCTTTTTTTTTCTACAGTTTACTCTACCACTTTGTCGATGTAATTGATATGTATATGTAAACGTGTAAGAAATCGCAAGTTTTGTAGTAGAGGGATCGACGGACAGACGGACAGATGGATTACTGACGGATAGAAGGACTTGGCGAAACTATAAGGGTCCCTACTCCCTAGTTAAGTACCTAGTTTACTACGGAACTCTAAAAACAACATAAAACAAAAACAGGAGTTTTAAAACAACGTCTGACGGAGGTAATTTGCAAAGTATAATGTAGGTATTGTATTATCTATTTGTTTTCGCTGATTGAGTAGGTCTAGGTACAATTGAAATTAGTAAAACTAAAATTGTCAACAACCATATGATAATCCAAATAGTAGGAATTTTGATTGTTATTTTATTCTAGTGATTTAGGTATCCTAATCTGAAGCTTAATTGCTTATATTTTCTTCGTATGAAATCAATCAGCGAGATTAATATTATCGATTTTTATGAGCAATGAATCATTATCAAACTAATTGTCGTTGATTCAGTGATCGATTATCCATTCTCAATCACATAGCATGCACTAATTTGTTATATTATATAAAAATATTAGATCGTAGGTATTTGTCAAGACAAATCATAATAGGTAATCATCTGAAATCGGACAAAATTAAATATGAGCGTCATTGTTCGCAATAATCGAAATTTAATCATATTAAAAAAATACTGATTTGACGTCAGTAACTATGAAAACCTTTGTAAATCACTCATCATCATCTTAAAGCTTCGACATACAATTTCAAGAAATTATTCGTTTAATTAGGTATTCATTCAATCAACTTTGGAGTCATGTCAATAATATTGCTAACAATGACGCACATTTGTCCGATCTCTGGTAATCAGAGAGATTATTAAGTGAGAACCCGTGGTACCTAAAGTTCCGTACCGTTATCTTCCATTGAACCCTGTCGTATGATAGGTTCGCATCATTTTTCAACCGACTTCAAAAAAAGGAGGAGGTTCTCAATTCGACTGTTCTTTTATTTTTTTTTATGTTTGTTACCTCAGAACTTCCGACCGGGTGAACCGATTTTGATGATTATTTTTTTATTTGAAAGCTGATGCTCACCGATTGGTCCCATTTTAATTTGGGCCAATTCTGATAATGGCATCCACGAGAAATACATTTAAGTCATAAATTTGCATTAAGCATATCCACGACAAATGGACGAATAACTCAATAACACTCAAACCGATTTCGATAAAAAAAAATTTTAACCGACTTCAAAACAAACCGTGATGATGGAATCTTGGAGAAATCTGTTAAACACGTTTTTTTTTATTTATTTTTAGTTATTTAAGAACCAAATATTATTACTGCTACCTTTCCAACTGTTTTTTACTGCAATAAGTACTAACAAAAATAGGTCATTATGGTATGGTAGAGTAGATTTAGATATTATAAGTATGTATGCGGGTTAAGTTCTAACAATTAACGCTGAATATTAGAAATATACTGTATCACATCTGTGTCTGTCTTACACGTACTGTACGGATGAATTACAAGTCGCAATAATGACTCAGACTAAACTTGTAAATCATGTCGAGAAGCTCACTCTCTTCGAACATGCTAATTATCTTACACACCAGATGATAACTAAATTAATCCTAATATCGATGGATTAGCATTACGTCACAATTACACCCATGTGTAGATTTTGTAGCATTAGGTCCTACCCAAGAGCAGACCTACATAGAACATACCAACTAACTAAAAACCAAACAGTCGAATTGAGAACCTCCTCCTTTTTTTGAAGTCGGTTGATAAACAATAGTTATTTATTATACAAGGGGGCAAAGTTGTTGTTTAACTGTCGTGCCAATATTGAGACCTGAGCTAGCGAAAGATTCCAAAATTGAGCCACGAGCGTAGCGAGTGGTTCAAAAACTGGAATCTTGAGCATTGCGAAGGTCTCAAGGCACGAGAGTTGAACAAACTTTGCCGCCAAGTGTAATACAACTTTTTTCCCCTCACTATCGCGAGGAAATATGATTACAAATCTCATCCAAATGTAAATTAACTTAAAGAAACCATTTAAAACTCAATGTCGAAACGTATCGTAGAATAGAGTTACTTCAATGGCTTACAAAGTCACCCATGAGAACGACCAATTTAACATGTGAGCTCCGATTGCGCATGTTTACTACGGTCATACAGATCCACTTATACTAGGCAGTAGGGGGCTATAGGAATTAGAGCAATGTCAAATTACTTTATTCACAAGTGTTTAAAACGCGTTTTTACCCGCTCGTATTAAACTATAAACGAGCGCTTTACGAGCTAGTGAGGGGAAAAATTTATTACCAGGCAAAATGTATTACGAGACCATTTTTTCCTAAAACAATATACCTAGATGCCTACTAATTGTTTAGGTAATGTTTTAAGTACCTTTGTTTATAGGACTTCCGAAAGAACTCAATGTCAGCCCCAACCGCTCTTATAAATAGCTATATATCATAGTAGTTTATCAATATCATACAATGACAACCAAACAAACGAACTCAAGCCCTTAAACCAATTGACCAGGAATGTATGTTATGGAGACATGGGCAGAAATGCCCAAATACCTACCTACACATCTACTTACACCTACCTACACGGTGTGTTGACTTAGGCACATACACTGATTATTCGAAGCTGAATGAATGAAATGCACGAGATGGTCAGTCCCTCACTGTTATGCGAACAGTCAAGTCAAGCAATCAATTTACACAGAAAACAGACAGCGTTTGGCGGTAGTCTACGCTGCCTGAACCGCGTTATTTTAACTGCAGCCAATCTATCAGCCAATGGTAGCCATATTATAATAGACATCATATTTGATACCAATATATTATATTAATAAAATATAAATATAATAAGCTATTATGGTTGCTAAGCTAACACAACATGCGTATCTGCGCTTTCGTTAATTCTACTAAGTATCTAAAAATCCTACAATACAAATCTGTCTGCCCTGACCTGCAAATTACGCATCTCTCCTCTCATCATAAAATAATCAGGGATCCGATTAAATAAGCCTTGTATACGGGAAGATAATTGAATTCGGTTTCTATTTATATGTAGGTTATAATTATAAATATTTAATATATTAAAAACAAATATTAAAGTTTCTATAAACAATTAAAATTAAAACTAACTTAAAAACAAAAAGACTAAAAATAACATATTATAATTAGGAAAATAAGCCGCCCATCGTCGTTCCGGGTGCAAAAGTGCCCATAACACTCGCAGCGTTTCCGCGTTGAATAGCCATGGACAGCCGTTGCACCAGGAACGACTCTGAGCGAGGATGCTCTCCTTTTTGTCGGAGACGACGTCCGATGTCCCGTATAAGTTTTTTCGCGTCAGCTCCCCAGCAGCCCGCTGTCTCCACCGCGACGGGAACGAAAATATAGCTCGGTCCTAGGAGACTATATTTCTACCGCTTTAAGTTCGCCTGCCACTCGGCTGCCGCTCCAGCAGCACGTGTGGTGCGACTAATGTGGGAAGCGGCGAAGGTGCTCACACATGTCGCATCCCAAACCAGGCACCGTCCTCTCTCCCATGGCACCAAAGTCAGGCCATCGGGGCGTTTCCCGTCAGTGCGGCTGAGACCTGGCGGCTCAAGCGCAGAAGGAACACCAGCTGATCTGAGGGCCCTCTGGATGTTATCATTTAGGGCATGGTGTCGCGGGTGTCGCCCAGTACATCGCCGGCAACTCAGTGCGTGGTGACCGTCAGCTCCTACCATGGAACCGCAGATGCATACATGTGGTTCACATACATCGCAGCCCAGGCGAAGACCGACGGACACGCGCAATGAGTCACCGTCGAGTAAAGTGCCCAGTTGAGGTGACGGTAGAGCGTGTAACCATGCCCCAGCCTCGGGGCGCGATACCGCCAGGAGCCTAGCACGGTCTGTTCCCTCTGCCCCGTCGATCAGATGATCAAGGGAAGCTTTACAGCCCCATGTCATCCCAGGCGCGCTGTATGCAGGGGTTTTCCGGGCGCGTGTCCGGGTGGAGAGCCGACCATGCCTCCAGGGCGTCGGCTACATACGGTAAGCTTTCCCTGTCGCCATTTTGAGGTAAAATGCTAGCGACTAGGTCTACTACCCCATGTGCCGACGCCAAGAAAGCCGGTAGGCTCACATCCCGGACGCATCGTACCCCGATTCCTCCGTACCGGATAGGGAGTGTAGCTTGTGCCCACTTGTCGAGGTTCAGGGACACGTTGACAATGGATTCCAAAGCTGTTTTAATAAAGTGGTGTCAAAGGAATCCATATCCGTCGGGAATAGCCAGACCGGGGCAGTACGTAGGAGGTAGGTGATTTTAGGAACAGCCAGACACTTCTGCATAAGAACCAGGGCAACATGTGGGTTGATGTGCTTGAGGCGTTCATTGGCTAGTAGGAGAAGATCCCTGCGAGTTCGAAGAGCCTCTGGGCTCGCGGAAGGGAATATGGGGGCTCCAAGTAAATAAAACGTGTCAGGATTAAGGGCTCTAAGGCCAGGAAGTAACGAAGAGAAGAAGGGAAACAGGTAGCACGATTCCGATCCACACGAGAAAAATTCGCATTTAGCTGTATTCACGTCTAACCCTAAATTTTTCAGGCGTGGAAGCAAATTTATATGTAGGTAATATAACATAAACAGATGAGATAGAAAGTACATACCTACTTAATAGTATATAATAAACGGAATCTAGAACCTAGGCATATAGGTAAAATGGCCTTCACGTACTTCTGTACTGTAGCTGATAGGTGGAAGTCTCTGCGACCATTTTATTTGTTCGTAGGTGGAAGTAAA
>JALPQI010016476.1:0-22056 GCA_025490895.1 Thaumatotibia leucotreta
ACAGAATAACCTTCCGCGTGTGGTTTTGGCCTCGCTACTGCCACGTTCAAGGTTCGATTCCTGCGAGTTGTATAGTAAACAAGACTTTATGTTGCGTACATAGGATGCGATTAGCATTGACTTTAGTTGACCGTGGAGAAATAAGAAATTTGTAGATGAGCGTGTAATGATGATAATGCTAGTTACGGAAGCTGCAGTGTGATTCTCACAAACATTCTTCGTAATAGTACAGTCGCTATCAGATATATCGTAGCCTCAAAAATATCTGAACATACCTTTATTGCCATTACGATAGAGGCATGTTCAGATCTACAGATATTCTTGAGCGCTATATCTGATGGCGACTGTACTGAAGAAAATTTTATAATGTTGCGAAAAACGTTAATTTCAAGGCTTAACTCTTCGTATGCTTTCTTCCGTATCAGTCTCCTAGCCGTTTAAACTATAATTTCAAGTCTTTTTTGACTGTGTCATACTCCAAACACTAAGGACTCTCGAGACGACAAGGGGTTATGTTACGTATCTAAAATAAAATGTTACACCTTTTCGACCAATCAGAAAACCAGTAAAGTCGGTTGATTTGTAAAGCAAAAACAAAACTAACGAATTCCTTTTGTTGGCACGCTTTCTACTTGTTATTCTCTAAAGTAAATGTTACCTTTGATAACTAAACAGAACCTGTAATCGGCTTCAACTCTTTCATTACACAACGCTGATACACGGTAGAACAATATCGGTCGCCAAGGTTCTAACACAGTACGTTTATACCTACAGTATAATGCTTGGCTTGAAATATGTGATTACCTATACCAAACAGGAAAGTTTAAAGAAAGTGTTCAAGTTGGAAAAAAATATCAAAAATAATGTAAAAATGCCTTGAGTAAAGAATATGTATTTCTAATGGTCCGAAACAAACAAAATTTTAATTCATATTTAAAAGCAAAAGAGTAATTAACTTACACAAAGCTACGCATAAAGTTCACACGAATACAGTACCTGGGTTCTTAGACAAGTTGCCAATCGCTAACGCTTAATCGTCAATCATAAACGAAAGGCAGCTAACTGTCTTTGTCTCTCTAATTTAAAAGAGTGACAGAGAGGGAAAACTACGATACGCTACTCAATTATAGGTCAATTATCATGTGTTAGACACATGTAGTATGCAAGTATTAGTATTTCTAGTAGATAGATAAATTCAAATAAAAATTAATCATGTGCAAATTAAATACCTCTTTTACTAAACTAACAAATTAATCACAATAAAGATGTGATTAATTTGTCACACCCGTTTTCAAAGCTCGGCGTAAGCTAGGCGCGATGCCGATGAGAGGACAGTAGCCGTACCCTGAACTTCTGCCGCGTCATGAACGCGAACTTACTTTCTATCCTTACTTTATATCGCTCGCACCAATAAGCTAGTACAAGCGGGATAGATAGAAAGAAGCTCGTGGTAGGCAAACTGGATGCTCGACGCTCACGCCGGGCTCGCAAAACGCGTCTGCTTGATTGTATGGCTATACTTTGAAACTTTTCTGTTGATAACTAAGAAGCTATTATGGAATTAAAAGTAACGTTTGATTTATTAGTTGGTACGTATTTGCAATCAATAGACTGATTAATATTTGAACTGTGTCCCGCCACGGAAGCCACACGTTCGTACATCGTCGGCGCCATTCGGCTACCCTCGGCTCTTGTAGAAAAACTATATAATTTGCAAGGAAATCGGCTCTTTAACGCCAACTAATGTTCATACTAAACTGATAAAAATCCATTGAAGTTCGTGTGCGAAATCACATTGATTTATGTGTATCAAGTGACATATTTATATTTACAGTTTGCCTTGGTTTCTTTTCAAGGCACAATGATTGGTTTTTATATAAACAGTAGAGCGTGACAATAAACATTGTATTATTCGATTTATTATAGGGTATTGTCTTATAAAACGGTAATTTATTGTGGAATTAAACTACAAGCTATCTAAATACTTGCATTGATGCTTTTGACGTTGTTATATCAGTCTCTAGATGTAAAGTAACTAAAATGGCTAAAACCATAGCATAAGTAGGGTCAGTAGCAAAGTAGGGTAATTATACTTTTCATTGAATTAAAAAATGTGGGCAGGGAAAGTAAATTGTACGTTTCTCGCATACCTAAATCTAACAAGTGTCTATGTCACTTGATGGTATGTATTTGACCACTCGGAACTGCTCAAGTACAGACAAAGGAAGACGATTTACCTATGTACAGTGGGGTTCATAATTGCATGGACAGTTTATGAATTAATTGATTCATAAATTGTCCATGCAATTCTGAACGCCACTGTACAATTTCGTACATTGACGTACAGACAATACGAGATTCCTAGCGGCATTCGTATTTCTCGTAATAGTTAGGTACAAAATAGTGTATAAGGGTAAATCACTTTTTTTTGTTGTTCTATCACATCACCCAGGGGACAACAGTTACATACTCGTAGTTGATAGGTGAAAGTGTGAAAGTATCCTGCAATCTCTACTATCATGACTATAAAAAAAAAAACAAAGTTTTATCAATATTAATGTTGTTAAACTGTGATTTTAATGGTAAACCCGGAGGACGTAACCATAGCAATGAGTGACTTTAAAAAAAAGCCCCATAAATCAATTTCCGTGACTGTATATGATGACGACTGTACTTGTAAATGTAAAAGCGGCCATGATTGGAACCTATCGACCAGCTGAGCCGTTTGAACCATGCCCTACAAAATAAATGGAGCGTATTGCTTGCAAAAACGTGCTAAAACCATCCGTCGCATATCCGCGGTAACTAAGCGGCCAACTCTTCATATTTATCTAGACTATATTGACGGCACCGTAGTCCAGTAATGGGCCATTTAAAAAAAAATGCCCTCTCCGCTTTATTTGTAAGATAGCTATTTTATTTAATGTTGAAAGAGCTCGCGATTCTGAGTAGAAAATATATTAAAAGTACCAAATAAAAAATGGGTAGACAACTTTGAAAAAAAAATGGTCCTAATATAATGGATCCAATCATGTATATTCATTATAATTTATAATTTGAAAGAAGTTAACAGAGCATTTGTTTTGCAACAAACAATAAGCAGTATTTTCTTAGGACTAAGATTAAAGTGCCCATCGTCCAGTTATTTATGTACCTCAAAGAATATCAAGTATGAATATAGTTTATTATCCCATTTTCCTCTACTGTTCGGAATCTAGGTATCACCCTCGACCAGACGCTATCCTGGTCGCCGCATATCGCAGAGGTGAGTCAAAAAATTTTTGGTTCTCTTCATGCTCTTAGGCGCTTACAAAATTTCCTCCCGCTCCAAACCAAGCTTACTCTGGCCCAGTCTCTTTTGCTCCCTCTCCTAGACTATGGTGACATTGCGTTTCTGGATCCCTCTGAAGAGCTGCTATGTAAGCTGGAGCGCTTGCAGAATGTATGTATTAGGTATATATTTGGTCTCCGCAAATATGATCACATTTCTAACTTTCGGTCCCAGCTCGGCTGGCTTCCGATCCGCCAGCGCAGAGATGTGCATATCCTGTCGTTGCTTTTCAACATACTGTTTAATCCTACTTCTCCACCATATCTAACTCAGAGATTTAGTTATCTAGCTATAGGTAGTGACCATCGCTTACGTTCAAGTCATAATCTCATCCTTGCTATACCCCCTAACAAGACACAATCCTATGCTAAATCTTTCACCGTACGTGCTGTGAAGTTATGGAACGGTTTGCCTCTATCCCTCCGGCAGTGCCAGTCTGTGGCATCATTCAAGGCTAATCTAAAGAAGATGTGGCTATCCACCAACGACAATTTAGCTCATTACTGACATTTTAACAGTTCTTTTATTTGTATATATTTATTTTATATAGTATTTATGTATACTGATATGTAGTCTATGTATTGTTTGATAAAAGTTATGTGTGTATTCTATTAATTTAGTGTTTTTTAATTCTTTGTATTCATTGTGCATTGTGTGAGTTTGTCTATCTAATCTTTCGGTTCTCCACTCAATCTCTCAAAGGTTAGCTGGAAGAGATCCCTTATAGGGATAAGTTCGCCTTTGTACCTAAATTTCTGTATAACTGTTTTTGTAACATATTATGTGTACAATAAAGTGATTTACTACTACTACTACTACTACTTTATTAATTGTCATAACTGTGCCGACTAAACCGGCAGTGCCAAAAGATTTATGTTTTTACCAAGCAGTGCGTGCAATAAGGTTATGTAGCTTAATATAGGCATTTTGGGTGGTTGTGAAACAAAACAAGATTTAGTTTAAAATGCGTAAAACTGTCGATATCGTTCTCAACTTTACAGTCGACGTTTCGATAATGTTTAAATGCACTTCATTCACTTGGAATCTTATGCTGTTATAGAACGAACAACTAAGAACGATAAAGTAGCAAAGGTCATGGATATGGTGTATAATTATCGCCATAAGTAAAGTAGGACACGATTATGTAGGCTGATCAGATGACGTAAATTCAGGACGCCTACATTACAATTGGATATCGCACTATATTAACTAACAACAGGCCTGCTACCGCGAATACCAAATGTCGTAAATTTCGAGGATTTGTCTCTGTCATTCCAACGAAAGCGTCATTGGAGTGACAGAGAAAAGTCCCCGAAATTTGCGGATTTCGTAGTTCGCGGTAGGGCTGTTGGTACATACTCGTATTATGCAATCTGGCAGGTTTCTTCTTTTCGCACATCTTAGCTTAAATCCACAACGTTACGCTAAATTTAACTATAAGACGTATTAAGTCGATGAGCTGCGAGCTGTCTCAGCCATTTCCCATGGCTGCGCTAAAAACGTGGGTGATCCACCTGTTTATTAGAAATATGATTGAATCTCCAGAGTTTTATATTTAAAACCTCAATCTTTTGTCCACAGGCGGTCGACTGGTGGTCGGTCGGCGTGCTCACCTACGAACTCCTCACAGGAGCCTCCCCATTCACGGTGGAAGGCGAGAAGAACACTCAACAGGAGATCACCAAGCGCATAGTGCGGTGCAGCTATCCCGTGCCAACGGAAGTTAGCCCTGAAGTCCAGGACTTTATTAAGAAGTGAGTTCAGTACCAATTCCTAACAGGAGCCTTGTCATTCACGGTGGAAGGCGAGAAGACTACTCAACAGGAGATCACCAAGCGCATAGTGCGGTGCAGCTACCCTGTGCCCACGGAAGTCAGCCCTGAAGTACAGGACTTTATTAAGAAGTGAGTTTAGTACCAACTCCTAACAGGAGCCTCCCTGTTCACGGTGGAAGGCGATAAGAACACTCAACAGGAGATCACCAAGCGCATAGTGCGGTGCAGCTCTGAAGTCCAGGACTTTATTAAGAAGTGAGTTTACCAACTTCCCAGTTCATTCCTCCTCTCTCAGAGCCTATAGTCCGATACCTACGGAAGTAAGGCCTGATAACCACCTGTTTATACGGTGTTCTGTTTTTTGTCAATAGGAGCTACGGAACGGTAGGGTTAGGCCATGATTAAAATGACGCTATCTCGCGGCGACAAACTAACCGTCCCACTTTTATTACCGTGGTTAGTCTATCTCGTGGCAACATACTTTCGCACCAATGATGTTATGATACTTATGATATAGACCAATAATAATTAATTTCAAAGTTGAGTATTTCCGAAACGTGCGAACATCTTCCATACTCGAATCTGTATCATATTCCATTTTTAATCTTAAGCGATGAAATATAAAATAGTCCATTTGGTTTATTAATAAAATTAGTCTTGGTATCATTTAACCTTTATCCGAGCTGATGAGATTTAGCAATAGCACTGCACTTCAACTGTATTAGTTTTTTGAATGTCAGCCGGAATTAAGGTCTTCGCACACTAAATCAATTCCATGCCACTGCGGCACTTACTCAACTCACACTATAGAGCAATTGTGGACGACGCTAAGATAATCATATTATACTCTTTCCAACAATCCCTGGCAGTAAAAAAGGCGACGAATTTGAAAAATCGCAGGTGTTGCTAACACTGCATTCGAATAAAATGGTCCACGGAAAAAACATGTCTAGGCAATTCAAATTACAGAAGGAAATCCACCTTACTTTTAACAGAATAAGGTGTGAATTTGCCCTGATTTTTTTAAGTACTGGACATGTTTTTTCCGTGGACCCTTAAATTATTCTAAATTCGTGTTTAATCTGTGGAATACCTAGTATTCAAAAAATATTGCTTACATTTAAAGTTAAAATTGAATTCTTTATTATTTTAAATAATTTCTGCTATACTGATGAAAGTGATGGAAATAATATTGAATTTGAAATGTACGAGTAAGCTTGTGTTTCAATAAAAGTGAAGCTAGTTATACTTAAGTACTTATACAGTGTGTAAGTCTAATACGGGCGATCAATTAAACCATGCATGGGATTCATTAGTGTAATCATAGATTACAAGGTTTTTTTAAAGTTACTCTTAATTATGACCCCACAGATTTTTTTTAAGATTATCGGAGCAGCAATGTAGGTACGAACATTTGTTATTGTTGACATGGCAGTTAAGTCATCTGCTTTTGAAATTAGCTGTCAACGAGTATTTAACTCGCGTATGTTGCTCTACATTGCGCGCCGAATTATTTTGTATGGAAAAATTAGTTGCTCTAATTTTAAGTAAAAGTTATTTGAATGTACATATTATGTTGTAAACTAACACCCGTTAAGAGCTTCGCCCGTATTAGACTTACACCCTGTATACAAATTCTTAGGAGAAATTTTTGAAAAAGGCGGTAATTGTGGACGACGTTTTTGTAATAATGTTACATCATTTGTCTAATTATATTATGGTAGTTTTATTTTAGTTGGTGGATTGCAGTAGAGTCCTTTTCCTTCAGGGTTTATTTAAATATGGTAGTCTAAACATTTTCTGCGCCGATAATTTATCAGTCGAATGTTTATTACAGATTGTTAGTGAAGGATCCACGGCGGCGTCTCGGCGGCGGCGAAACAGATGCCGATGAACTGAAGAGGCATCCATTTTTCCAGGTTAGACCTTCGTTCCCAGGTCAGTGTTCAATGCTTTTTATTGGACTACTAAACCATGCTTGATATACGAGTAAGAAACATGATTTACAAAAGAGGCAATAAGATCGAATGTTCAATTTCATAATAACTTTTGCAGACTTGCCGACAATATTATTGTTTTTTTTAATTTCCATTCCAGATTAATAGTAGCACAAGTATCATACCATTCAGCTGTTAAAAAAACTACAAGGTCCTTTTAAACATACGGGCTACAATGCTGGTCCTGCTTTTCGGTGCATTTTGATACTGAATTTTTATTACGGGAACGAAAATTTTAATATTTTTGAGCTACGACACGATTTAAGCCTACATTTCTTTCATAGCATGTTTGAGAATAGCACTAAACATACCTCGGCGGGAAATGAGACCCTTCAGGCCTATCCGCTAGATTAAAAAATATATCCTCGTAAGGCCCGCCATGATATATTTTTTAATCTTATATTGAACCTTGCTATGTAGTTGTGGTGAATTTCGTTTATTTGTAAACTCAACTAAACAAAGGAAATGCGACTTTATCAAGTTTTGGAAAGGTTTACTTCTTGAAGTGAAATGTACATTGTACATGTACGTTGGGCTTATAGTAATATACTAATTTCCCACCAGAACCTCGATTGGGACGCAGTGGCCCGCCGTCAAATCCCGGCGCCATTCGTGCCCGCACTTGAACACGCGGCCGACACTCGCAACTTCGCGGACGAATTCACTCGCATGCCGCCCACAGACTCGCCCGCACACGCGCCCAAGCACAGCGACAAACTGTTTCTTGGTAAGTGCCTTAAGATCCTTGAAGATTGCCTTAAACTCTAGAAATTCCGGCACCATTCGTGCCCGCACCGACAAACTGTTCCTTGGTAAGTGGCTTAATATCCCTGAAGATTGCCGTAAACTATAAATCCCGGCACCATTCGAGCACGCGGCCGACACTCGCAACTTCGCGGACGAATTCACTCGCATGCCGCCCACAGACTCGCCCGCACACGCGCCCAAGCACAGCGATAAACTTTTCCTTGGTAAGTGGCTTAAGATCCCTGAAGATTGCCTTAAACTCTAGGATTCCCGGCACCATTCGTGCACTCGCTTGCACGCGGCCGATACTTGAAACTTCGCGGACGAGTTCAGAGACAAACTCTTCCTTGGTAAGTGGTTTAAGAACCCTGAAGATTGCCTTATCCTTTCGTATGCGGAAGCGTCAAGCAGAGCAATCGAAACTAGACTGACGGCTGCTTCATGAAGTCAAATTGTGATGCAGCAGATTTGCTCCTAACCATGTGGAAGGTTAAACACTAGTAGGCTCGGTAAGTGACTTGGGATCCCTGAAGATTTCCTTAACTTTTCGTAAGCGGAAGCGCCTAAGCATAGCGATAAACTGTTACTTAGTAAGTGGCTTGGGATCCTTAGAAAATGCCTTAACCTTCCGTATGGGCATTTTCACTTTCAAGGACGCAGTTATCGTGAGATTATAAAACCTTAATTGCAGTCAGACAGAGATAACCGCTGTATAGTAGCTTAGGTTAGAATAATAGTGATGGCGACATCAGATGCAGTTGGATTTCTTAAGCAAATCCATCAGAAAAGACAAATCATGGTGAAGCGACCCAGCCCAACCAATTAAACAACACAAGATGTTCCTAAGCTTCTGGTAGAAAAGTAGTGGACTAGTGATCTGATTAACAGACACCTTTAGGAATGCTTCTGATCAGACATCGGATTCCGTGGGGCGAAACTTCTTGACAGCTAGGGATTTCCTATATCGATAAACTCGTTTATCGATACTAGTTCAATATACTAGTGACCGCCCCCAATATTGTGTGTTTTTTGTAACTATTGATCACTTTATGAAATTTTGTTATGCTCCTATAACCTCCACAGAAATTGAAGTCTTCTAGACACCTGAAATGGATTTTTTAGCCAAGACGGAAACGCTTAACTCCCGAAATTATTGAAAAAATTGTGGTGGTTTACTTGAACAATAATAGATCGGACAGTCATGACAAATATGTTGTAACGAATAAATTTTTAAAAACGTTATCAAAAAAGAAGAAGAAAATTTAGCTGCTATTTTATTATTATATAGGTAATACTCATTTTGTGCAACAAACAAACCTTTGTGTGTTCACTAGTATTTAGAACAAGGTATCGATAAATGAGTATATCGATATAGGAAGTCCCTAGCTGTCAAGGTGTTTCGCCCCACAGAATCCGAGGTCTGCTTCTGATAATTCAACTGACAGATTTGCTACTACGGAAATGTCCCTAATATTCTGATATTAATACTCTTATCTGAATCGGTCATTGATTGTACGTTTATTTCCAGGCTATTCCTACGTAGCTCCAAGCATCCTGTTCTCTGAGAACATCATATCAGACCAGATATGGATGCAGGCTACGGGGCAAAGACACGACAAACTCAAAGGATGGGTTGCCAAGGTACTTCAGAATAACTGCTTTATTATCGAAAATCGCGATTTAATCAGTGGTGAATTCAGTCAAATACCTATCCATAAACCTATGGATCTGGTTTATTTATCATCGTCCGAAGTGGTCTAGGCTCTTTTAATCTATTGTAGATTCTGAGACCTTTCATTTTGATTGCTGATGGAATTGTATATCACGTCATGTTTGTCAGAAAAGACAGAAAGCAAAAGTTAAAACACTATTTGGTAAATTGTTACATCCAATAACATCACAAGAATATACAATCTTTACTCCTCAATACTCCTAATAATGGGATTATTTTTGTGCCCGTGAATGGGTTGCAGCAGGTGTAAAACACAGCAAATTTCTCCAAAGGGATTCTACGTGTTGGATCTGTTTAATCGTTGATTGATCAGTGTGTTGGATCGCTGTTACTGATCCAAGGTATCCATCATCATCACATATGCTTAGCTACGCCTATTGGACTCTCTTAATCTGTTGTTACGTTTCAGGACTCCCCATTCTTCCAAAAGTATGCCGTGGACCTCAGCACACCTCTTCTCGGCGATGGCTCATATTCCGTGTGCAGGAAATGCATCCATCGCGACAGCGGGAAAGAATATGCTGTTAAGGTAATCATCTCTTATGAAAATGATTGATTCGATGGAAAATATGATAATAATAAATGCTTTAATTCGCCTGTTTTGTCAGATGAATACTCGAAGTAACTTTTACATATAATTTCTGTAACTTTTTTAACCGTTGCAATATTTGCTAGTTTATAACTGTGTCTAATTAATAGTTATGTGACCTCAATCACTTTTTTTATGTTGTTATTCCGTCACGTCACCCAGGGGACCACAGTAGCATAGTTTGCAAGAAGAAAGTAGGTATCCTGCAAGATCTACTATCATGATTGGGTCTCCCAACTTGGAAAGCCAGCGTAACTGTCACGAAATTCAATTTATTTTTTATTTTTTATGATAGTTTTAGCTGTGATTTCAAGGGTCACCAGAGTGAACGTAACCATAGCAACGAGTGACATAAAAAAGTGATTGACCCATATACTAATAATAGGAAACTTATAGGCCCTGTAGACAGATTCATGAAATCTTTGATTTATTTTTTACCATTTTTAAAACGGCAACATTCATTCAGCAATTTCATACAATGGTCGTCCTTGATATTCAAACTACCGCTACCATATTGTAATTAGATTTTTACCTTTGAATTATTTTGGTTCCAGATAATCTCAACTCAGAAGAAAGATATCAAGCAAGAAATTGAATTACTGAAAGCATGCCAAGACTGTCCCTACATTATTACACTTCATGAAGTCGTCCAAGATTCGGTAAGTTATATCATGATTTTTAATCACATGTTATTTTTTTATTCCTTCATTAGCTTGATATTTAGCTAATCACAACTATGACAGGAATCACTATCACTGTCAAATTTAATAATTCGTAGCGGATTTTCGTATTTAGATTTTCTAAGATTTTTTTGTTGTTCATTCAAGTCATGCACATCCTGACTATTGCTTCGGCTGTGCTTTAACTATTTAGCTAAAGACAAGAATGTATCACTGTCTTTAATAATTCGTAGCGGGTATTGGATATTGCAATTACATCGGAATTCAATTCATTATGATCATGCATCGATTAAAACACTGAACGTTATTGTAGAAAATATCCAATAACATACTGTTACGGACATCAACAGTCAAAATACTAAAGGACATGAGTTTCTATTTAATTTTCTAACAGAGTCATTAAGAAGTTCCAAGGAAGCTTGAATTCACCATCCCTTTTTTGTGTTAAATATGGAAATGCATCATTTCGGATTCTGATGATTTATTATATGCAAAAGGCTAAAATCTTATAAAACTTATACGCGTTGCGTTAGTAAAACAATTCTTAGTTTTGTATTTTAATAAAAAGTGTTAAAGTAAGAGTTATTTAAAATGGAACGTTTTTTTACGATGAAAGCAAGAATAAGTACAATCCCAATCGTTTTTTCAGGCGTTCACGTACATAGTAACCGAGCTAGCGACCGGTGGCGAACTGTCAACCCACATCGGGTCCGGCATCGACGAGCGAACAGCGCGACGCTTGCTCGGCCAGCTCGCGTGCGCCGTGCGACACATTCAGCGCCGCAGGGCTGTGCATCGCGACCTGAAGCCTGAGGTATGTATGTCGGCATATAGTAACCGAGCTAGCGTTAGGCGAACTGTCAACCCACATCGGGTCCGGCATCGACGAGCGAACAGCGCGACGCTTGCTCGGCCAGCTCGCGTGCGCCGTGCGACACATTCAGCGCCGCAGGGCTGTGCATCGCGACCTGAAGCCTGAGGTATGTATGTCGGCATATAGTAACCGAGCTAGCGTTAGGCGAACTGTCAACCCACATCGGGTCCGGCATCGACGAGCGAACAGCGCGACGCTTGCTCGGCCAGCTCGCGTGCGCCGTGCGACACATTCAGCGCCGCAGGGCTGTGCATCGCGACCTGAAGCCTGAGGTATGTATGTCGGCATATAGTAACCGAGCTAGCGTTAGGCGAACTGTCAACCCACATCGGGTCCGGCATCGACGAGCGAACAGCGCGACGCTTGCTCGGCCAGCTCGCGTGCGCCGTGCGACACATTCAGCGCCGCAGGGCTGTGCATCGCGACCTGAAGCCTGAGGTATGTATGTCGGCATATAGTAACCGAGCTAGCGTTAGGCGAACTGTCAACCCACATCGGGTCCGGCATCGACGAGCGAACAGCGCGACGCTTGCTCGGCCAGCTCGCGTGCGCCGTGCGACACATTCAGCGCCGCAGGGCTGTGCATCGCGACCTGAAGCCTGAGGTATGTATGTCGGCATATAGTAACCGAGCTAGCGTTAGGCGAACTAATTGTAATTATTTATTTTTATTTATAGAATCAAATTTATATAATTGTATAACTGCATTACTGATAAGGATCATCATTACCATTATTTATCTAGATCACCAAGGCATACACACACACACAAACACACACACACTCACACACACACACACACACACACACACACACACACACACACACACACACACACAGTCAGTCCCGCTTAGACTTTATTAGTTTTGTTATTCTAAAATTAAGATAAAGTTTAATTCTGTATTGTTATTCTTTTCCCGTTTACCTATCATAATTGTAAATTGTAACGCTCTGTTCACTCGCCGGAGTGGGCGTTAATAACAACATAGTTCATGTATACCTTGTTACAGTTTTTACGAAAATAAATTATTATTTATTATTATTATTATAACTGTCAACCCACATCGGGTCCGGCATCGACGAGCGAACAGCGCGACGCTTGCTCGGCTTTTTTTTATGCTATAGGTAGCAAACGAACAGACGAATCGCCTGATGGAAAGCGATTAACGTCGCCCATGGACGCAACACCAGAGGCGTCGCAAATGCGTTGCCGGCCTTTAAAGAAAGATAAGAAGATAAAGAATTTTTATTTGCAAGAATACTTATTACTAGTACAGATGGTAGTGTAGGTGGTAGGAGAAGTATTCAGTCGTCAACATGACGGCATGCAAATGATTCTTAAAACTACGTATTTATTAATTATACTAGCATATAACTAACAACAATTAAGAATAAAGACCCATCGCCAGGTGAAAACCCTAGAGCCAGTTTGTGTGTTGTCTTTAAGGTGGGAGTACGCTCTTTTCTTGAAGGTTTGAAGGTCGTATCGGTCCGGAAACACCGCTTGTGACAGTATCCCCTTTGGTGTATCCCGGCCGATACCGGGATTCCGGTATTGTTCATACAAAAATACCGGTATTGGAAGCCCTAGGTAGGAGTCTCATTGTTATATCCATGAAAAAATCGGGTAACTATCGGCCTTGTTTCCAATTAGGGGTTTTCCGAATAAATCCCACAAACCGGTGGCCTATACCACAAAACTTTACAAGCGTACAATTCTACAAAATTGTATAAATTCCCATACAAAAAGTTGACAATTTCGTAGAATTGTACGCTTGTAAAGTTTTGTGGTATAGGGCCCAGGAACACTGGGCCGCCAGGAATGCCAATACCGGGATACCGGTATTGTCCATACATAAATACCGATATTGGAAGCCCTAGGCAGGAGTCTCATTAATAATAATAATAAAACTCTTTATTGTTGCACTACTTACAAACAAAAACAAAGCAACAGAAATACATTCATTTTACTTAAATAAGTAGGTAACAACAGGCGGACTTATCGCTAAAGAGCGATCTCTTCCAGACAACCTTTGGATAGTGAAATGGCGAAAAGAAACTTTAATGGGCAGTGCAAACAAACAAAGGAACAATGAAATATGTATATTTCATAAATAAAATACATACACTACATGAGACGCATATCGAGAACAAACTACGTAAACTAATATATAAACTATATACCAACTAAATAAGCAAGGACACAGTACGTTTTACCTTCATAACATTGTTATATCCACAAAAAAATCGGGTATCTATAGCCCTTGTTTCCAATTGGAGGTTTTCCGAATAAATCCCGCAAACCTAGTATTTCAAGATCAGGGTTTACCATGACGTAGTAATGCGATTCAGTTTAGATCGAGAGAATGGGACAAGGCTACACGAATTGTATATCTCTGTCCCTTTCCCTGAACCTAAACTGAATTGCCATGGTAACCCCTCTGGGGCCTATTTCTTAAAATCCTGTAACTTGTAATACAAGCGAAAGTCATTATCCACTCACTTACTTCATGTAGCTTTTGTTACATGTCATCACTCTTATTTTACATAGACATAAAGTCTATCGCAAAAATCAAAGCAAATGAGTGATTATGTAACTTATGGTGTCGGTAAGAGACTTCTTGTATTACAAGTTACAAGCTGTCGAGAAACGGGCCACTGGACGTGTTTGAGCATTGGAATCAGAATTAAGAACTGATTCAATAAATGGTGGAAGATTTATGATGATCAGCAGCGTCATCATAGTGTACACACTAGGGCGAGCTCCCGGTTTTGGCTTTCTATATAAGTACAGTACCGGAACCGGGAATTCCCGGTTCTTACCATACAAATTCAGAACCGGAACCCTTCCCTATACTCTGTTTGGTTTGGTGTTTAAAAAAAGGTAAACAATCTTGCAGTATCTTTTTTATTGAAAACAACGAGTAGAAAATAAATTTAGCAAATATACATAATTATAACAAGGAAATACAGTGATTTACATTGTTTTTGATTCATTAAGTACCTAGTTTGGATTTTTATATGCATTTTTCAATAAAAAGATGTTGCAAGATTGTTTACCTTTTTTTAAACACTAAACCAAACAGAGTATAGAACACACTGCGATCGCTAACCCGCTTTGCCTAGCGTGGCGATTATGGGCATTTCCTAATGCGGTCCATACGCTTAAGTAAAGGTAGTTAGTTCCACGAGAGTTGAGGTCACGTACACAACAAAGTGTGATGTAAACAGGGAAATTTGAAATTAGTGTTCTGTTTTCGTACTGACAGCAAATCTAATAGCATCTGTAAGATTAACGAAAAAAGTTCAACGGATTTACTTTAATATTTTAAGTCATTCATTAATTCCCTACATTGTTTGCAATTAGTAGATACTTTATTTCAGGGACCGGAACCGGTATTTTACAAAAACCTCGAAAAAGCCCAATATTTTAAAATGTTATATACTCTTTGTGTACTACTCAATATTTTATGTAATTTACAATATCATATTTTTAAATTACTCCATATACTTAAAATTTATATACCGAAGAACGAAAAACACCGAAAAAAGAACCGTTATTTTGCCGTTCCGGTCCGGTCTTTATTTAGATGTAGGTATGTCATTCGCCTCAATTCTCGTGAAACTACCTAACCTATAACAGAACAGGCCTTTGTCCAGCAGTGGATTATAGGCTGCTGAAGTAAATAATTAGTGAAATAATGTTAACAATTCCCTTTATTTCCCAGAACATAATGCTGACGACGTGTCGCCTGCACGAGGCAAAAGTAAAAGTAGTGGACTTCGGATTCGCGCGCCGCATGCCCGAGTGCGAGGAGCGCTCTCGCATGATGACTCCTTGCTTCAGGTAATTCAATATACTTGCCGATTTCTATAAACGAACATTTGACAATTCTGAAATGATTTTTATAATATAAAGGTGCTCGCGAGCGTTGCGAGACATTTTAACTATGCATTCTAGTCATCCAAATAAACAATATTACATTACATCAGACGCCGGGAAAATGAGGATTTCCGGCCAAGTTGATATATACGACCGAGCGAGCGTGCGAGCGAGGCCGGATAGGTAACGAGGCCGGGAATCCGCTTTCACGCCGAGGCATGTATAGTGCTTTTCTCAAACATACAAATAAATACAAAAAATAATAATGACAATGTAGTCGAAATAAAAAAAAAGTTATTTTGCAGGCATAGGCCTGAAAAGTGTTATGAAATTTCATTTCCATCTCAGTGAGTTATTGCGCCTTAAAAGCGATAATTCCGATACAATATTTCATTGCATGTTTGAGAAAAAAAAAAATATGTGACCTGATGTTAAATGTCACCAAAAAATATGTATACTGTTTGACATGTAAAATTTCCTTGCGAACCGGTTTTTGATAGGTTTGCGCCAGGATATTGGTCGGACATGTATGTAGAGGCACGGGAAATTTGTAGTGTTGTACACTTGCTGCAAACTATTTACTGGCACAACAATAGATACCGTAAACCAGTCCCAGCAGGCGTATAGAGACTATTGAGAAGTAAACAATTTTCGGCATAAATGTTGAGTGGCATCCATTTGGATTCGATCCTCACCTCGGACATTGGGTGATCTTGGTCGTTTTTCTTTGGTATATGACATCTAATATTTATAATTTATCTTTTACACCAAATAAATTAATTCTATTCCATTGTATTTTCTAAATCTATGGTGATAAAGGGTGGATCAGAGATGGACCTATAGAAAAGAGGTCCGGACCGGTGTCACAACAATGATTTTTCTTTGCTATTGAGACAGGCGGTGACTCGCCGCAGCCTAGATGGGCCCATGTAAATGCCGTCACATGTAAAATTGTTATTAATTTGATTAATAATTCGTTATTTAGGTGGCTGGCGCATAATAAGAGGCACTAAACATGAGTGTGGTTTTATGAAACGAGTCGTAGGCGAGTTTCATAATAAGATCACACGAGTGTTTAATGCCTAATTATGTACAGTCACATACATAACTTTATCTACATCATTATCATAAGTTTAGAATGATAATTTACATTTATCTACTTTCATATCATAATTATTCTATCATATATTCAGAAGCGGTAATCTAATGACCTATATTAAGAAACCGGTGTCTGTGGCTGTATCATAATGATAAAATTAAAGTACAGTGCATCATAATATTAACATTAAAGTGTCAGTACATTAATGCTAACATTATAAAGTAAACTTTTTTTGTTTCAATACATATTTATTGTAGGATAGGTTATAGGTTTGCGCGGGCTAAATTTCCGCAACTCGACGTCAAAAAATTTTGCGCCTATTTTTGTAGGATATTTTTACACAAATTGAGTAATTTCAACTGATTTGAATTGTTATATTTAGAGGTATTTTACTTAGTGAATATCAATGTAAATAAGTGTTAATTGTAGCCGGTATAAATTTGTCTACAGCTTACCATACGCAGCGCCAGAAGTAGTGGCGCGCGCGCGCTCAGGCGCCGCCCCCGGGTACAGCTCCAGCTGCGATATGTGGAGTCTCGGTGTCATCTTTGTAAGTATTGCCTGGGCATTTCTCAGAGTGTAAACGGACATCTTATTCATCTAGTCACGTTTTTTTGGAAGTGGCTGCATCTTTTGGTGCCATTTTCAGTCGTCAGATACAGCACCCGTCTCTCTATAAGACAACCAAAACCAACTTCAAATCATTCAGCCACTTCCAAAAAAACGTGACCAGATGAATGAGATGTCCGTTTACGCTCTGAGAAATACCCGCCTTTGGTGTGGTGTCACTGCTGTATGTTCTAGTGGTGGAGGTAGAGGCAGGTACCCTTTCTTGTCTAACAAGGAAGGGTACCTTATACATAGTTCGAAGATCATTCACCCCGTCAACCTTTAAGTCAAGGGTGAATTAGGCACCTTCTGGTTGTTCTGATGAAATCACTCCACCGTAGGCCGCATCTCTACCCTCGGCTAATCTAGTAATTGGAGTTCGAGGCCAACGAAACTACGACAGATACGTTATTGTCAAATCCGTCAGTCTCTTATGTCATTGTCAAATAAAGTTTTCAGGTTTCCACAGCCTTTTTGTTATTTAATTTGTTTATATATTTTTTTTTTCCCGTTCTCTATAGTAATGTACTATTTTGTATCTTTCAGTACTGCATGTTATGCGGCAAAGCACCATTCCAACCCACGTCGAAGAAAGAACCGGTTACCTCTTATATGGACCGCATTCGGCAAGGCAGCTTTACTATGGAAGGTGAGTAATTTTTTTGATATATTTTCGCCAACTTCATCACCACAATTTTTATTACACTCTGTACCAGTGCTATATACTCTGTATGTTTATCTGGTAAGAAAGTAGCAGGTTTTTTAGTGGGCGTGAAAATTGGCCTATGCCTCTACTAACACACTTTTATTACACTATAAAATGAATCTTGTGAAAATGGAATAAGATCAAGCGGGACAAATACAACTATGAGGTAATTTCAACTAATGGACTTTTAATCTGTTTTAAGAAATTTTGGAATACCTAGAACATTCTTTGATTTATTTCAAAAGCAACTCAATACTATAGTAGGTAAGTATAATCTTTTTACAAATTAAGAGTAGGTAATTTCAATTAATCGGAATTACCTCATAGTTGCATTTGCCCCGCTTGACCTTACTGTGTAAAAAAATCCAATACTTTTAAAAGTCGGAATATATTACAGAATGCAGATTTCTACTATATTTTACACCCTATTGTTTTTCTAGGTAATATTTTTTTAATTATTTTGTGAATACTGTTTTTTAGTAGTTTATTTTGCAAACTTATATGTTTAAATGAAGTCGAAAAATGTTGGTATGTAAATACAGGGTGGCAATTTTTTTTGTGGGTCAGTGAGGGCAGCTACCAGATCCAGAGTAGCTACGCGAAAATGGTCTTAGAAGACCTGCCCTCGATATAAAATTAATGAAAATTGGCGTTTACAAATTTTGGAAAAAACATACAGGGTGCGAGAAAATGGTCATATTTGACCGAGAAAAGCCGCAAATCGAGATTTAAAATTCCCATACAAATTGTATGAAAATTCAAAATTAGTTTTGTCACGCTTATTTTTTTTTAAGCCAATCGATTCCATATTTTAAAGACAAACGGGTCTCGTTGAGTGATAAATGATAATCGTGAAAGTTCCAACCAATCGATTCCGTTCCTATCCCGTACCAATAGTTTCCTACTAAAATAATAGAATACTCTTTACTTACTACTTTACAATCTTTAAATCAAAAAATCCATCTACGCGCAGATGAATTGTAAAATAAATGATGATACCTTAATAATAAATTTATTTATTGTTTCAAAAAACACAAGAATAAAATACCAAGACAATAAAAATAAATTATAAATAAAAAATTTGCCCCAGGTCCTGCTGGGGCGGTAGAGTGCCCATATGAGTGCTATGCTGAGTCTTTGCGCGAAATACTGGCCAGCCTTCTGGTCACCCGACACCTCTATAAGGCGCTTGGAAATTTCCTTATAGAGGCGACGCGCACTTGGCCCCCACGGCTAGGATTGCCACCTTTTTAGGGTTCCGTAGCCAAAATGGCAAAAACGGAACCCTTATAGATTCGTCATGTCCGTCTGTCCGTCTGTCTGTCTGTCCGTCTGTCACAGCCAATTTACTCGGAAACTATAAATGCTACAGTAACGAAATTTGGTAAGGATATGTGTTGTATGAACCGCTACAGGAATGTGATACTAAATTGTAAAAAAAACCATTGGGGTGGGGGCCCTCCATACATGTAACTGAGGGATAGAATTTTTTTTTTAGTTGTACATAAGCGTGTGGGGTATTAATAGAAAGGTCATTGAAAATGATATGAAGGTTTATACATCACATTTTTATTTAAGCAAATCGTTTTCGAGATATCAGGTCTCAAAGTCTGAAAAATGTCCCCCCCCCCTCTATTTTTTAAATTACGCGATATAAAATTCTGAAAAAAATATATGTTATGCACATTAATAAACTCTATCAACGATTTTTGGTTTGATAAAATTATCTCCTATAGTTTTTGAGGTAGGTTGATTTAACTGTATTTTTTTAATAATAAATTGATAATGGTACGGAACCCTTTGCGCGCGAGTCCGACTCGCACTTGGCCGGTTTTTTTGTAAGATAAAATAGTATTTTTATGAAAATGTTGAAAAAATATAGTACTTACAGGAAAATTGAGGAAAAAAAATAGTACACCTAAATATTTTTTTTTTTTTTTTGAAATGAAATAAATGTTTATTCAGACACAAATCTTAGAACTAGATCACAACTTCCGCCAAACCAGAGTATGGTTTGTTGGCAGACGAGGCTCCAAATGACATTAGGTAAAAAGTTCTAATAAATTCGTCGTTGCTATTATTAAATTTACTTTAACAAACATGAATAATTCCAACACTCATACACATACTTAAGTGTAGTATTTGTACGAAAAGAACATATAAGCATGTATACGCACGCGAACGCGCGCGCATGCATATGCATGTATATATAGTTCGTGAAATATAAATTGGTAACTTTCTACCTATATTATATTAAAAATAAACATTCAATTTATATTTCTCGAACCATACACACACACACACGCACGCACAATCCAGTATCTTAATAATATATATGCTACTCTATAGTGTTTTTAAATTTATCTAATAGTACGCTGCTTACTTTCTTTTTAAATGATTGCTTTGTTACACAAGTACTCTTCAAGTCTGATGGTAAATCATTAAATATTTTAGGTACCATATATTTTCTACATCTTTGCCCAAAGTAGTTCGTAAAACAAGGTAAAAGCAGCTTATCATTATCTCTATTTCTTAATAACCTTTGATTAGATACAGGTTTTTTAAACTCATTATTACAAAATTGATCCATGGCTACTAATAACAATACTCGTTCATGAACAGGCAATATTTTACATTCCATAAAAAGTTGATCATAAGTGCTATTTTTACATTTAGTTTTTATCTTGTCATCCACCAATAATTTCATGAATCTTATTTGTAGGGCTTTTATCTTATCTAGGTATGTTTTGAACGTCCGACCATAGCTCGCCAGTCCATATGACAATAGCGAGTCCACTAGCGCATAGTATACTGTATACAAAGTGGCCCTATTTAAAACTGACCTCAGATGGTGGAACTTTACAAGGACTGCTCTTAGCCTCTCGCACAAGGTATTCACGTGTAACTGCCATGAGAATTTAAAATCTATGATAAGGCCTAAGTACTTGTATTGTTCCACCACCTGGAGCTCGGCACAGCCGCACGCAGGCGCGGCCGGCCGCGCACTGTGGAGGCAGTCGAAACTGTGCCCCACAATGCGCGGCGGCCTATACCTGTCCTTAGAATAGGGCGACCGTATACACATACATTTTGTTTTAGCCACATTTATAATAATTCCATTATCGTGCGACCATTTTATGATGTTCGTGAGATCTTCCTGTATTTTATTTTCTATTAAACTCAGGTCCTTATCCGCATATAATAGGCACGTATCATCAGCATACATATAGATACTACAATTGTTTACTACGTTAGACATACTATTGACATGTACTATGTACCCGACTGGCCCGGTCACCGACCCGGTGGGCACTCCGCAGCCGACGGGCGCGGGCGCGCCGCACTCGCCCGCCACGGCCGTGCGCAGGGTTCGACCCTCGAGGTAGGCGCGGAGCCATCCCTGGAGCGGGCCCGCGATCCCACACTCTTCCATTGCCTGAAGCAGCTGGCTGTGGTCCAATGTATCGAAGGCTTTTTTGAAGTCAATGTAGACCACAACCACCTGCTTCCGCTGGTCGAGAGCCTCGTTTACCTCGTCGGTGAACCGCGCCAGTGCGGTCGCCGTGCTGCGGCCCCTACGGAACCCGTGTTGAGATTGCGCTAGAATGTTATTATTTTCCAAGAAACTACTAATTTGGGCTGTTATATATTTCTCCACTATTTTGTTAACGACTGATAATATAGCAATTGGTCGGTAATTTGTATAATCGGAGTACGATCCTTGTTTAAATATAGGTCTTATTATAGCGGTTTTTAATAATTTTGGGTACTTTGCATTTGATACACACAAGTTTATGAATTTAGCTAAAATAGGGCTAATCTTGTCATTTAAATATTTAATGTCACGCACCCTGATCTGATCTAATCCAGGAGACTTTTTTTCACACAAACTATTAATAATTTTATAAATATCTTTCGGCTGCGCTTTAATAAACCTTAATGAAACCTGGCTATGATGTATGTACTCTGATCTATTTAGAAACTTCAGGTTACAATTATGCCTTATATCTATAATTTCTCTGGTAAATGTATCCGA
>JALPQI010016477.1:0-30221 GCA_025490895.1 Thaumatotibia leucotreta
GTCTAATCGTTTGTCGTCGTTGCCGTCACGTTCTAACAAGTATTCAAGTGCGAAAGTGACGCGTAGCACGATAAATGGATAAAACAGGACCATCATAAGCCACATGGTCACGTCATCACGTGACTTATCACTTATCGTATACGGTTGCATAATGGTATCTTGGCGAGGTCTGCAGCTGTGGTAATGTTAAAAACATACGCTGTAGAATATTGAGTGTTAATTTTTTAATACTAACTAAATTAAGCCCTCTCACACTGGGGCCCCAAACAAGAAAAACCCAACTCTATGCCATCCCGTATGCGGAACGCCAGAATAAAATTAAAATGTTTCACCTGTCGTGACTCTATGCAGGACATTATAATTCTCTAGTTAAAGTAATTGGTAGGACGTTATACTCACATGTTATACGTTTTTCTTCATTACGTGTTGGTTTTTCATTTGAGACATTTTTAAGTTGGGGTCGACAGGTCGGTAACCCGGTTTAAGGAATTTCGCAAATGATTTTGCATGTCATCTATTTTTTTATTACACTAAAGAAATTTGTTTCGGCCACTTAATTTAACAGCTATGAAAAAATATATTATTTTTAATTTCAAACACCATTTATTTGGTAATATACCTAAGGTGCATTCATCCTTACTTGTCTTATCATGTAAACAAACACTTTTTGAAAACATTGTCACACTTTTCTCTGCAATTATACAATAATCATCACGTCAAATGTTGTTGCACACTTAAAAAAACTCGCAAAGTATTATAATCACTCAAAAAAGCACTGAAAAATATCATTTCTGTAAAGATTTTCGTCAATAAACGCTGTTACGGTCGGATAACCCTCATGACATCTGACATTGCGATGTCTAGATTGTCTATGTACCGTTATGTTGGCATGACAATATATCGATATTAATACTTAAAGTACAACTTGGAAAGAATGCAATTAAAATAAATTGCAGTAATTTACCAAAATTGTGGTAGTTGATTTCAAGATGTTTTTGATATAATATTGTACTAATTAATTCTCTTCCTGACAGGCGACGCAAAATCGATATTCATCTATTTACGTAAATAGTGAAATTTTCGCTGACATTTAATTATTACGACATTTCTAATCACTAGTGATTGTCTTTGAGCACCTTTAAGATTTTGTTTGTTTACATGATAAGACAAGTAAGGATGAATCCACTATGTAGGTACACTAAAACAACGTTAACTTCATTATTTATGGTTGCGAAAAAAAAAGTGTATTCCCACACAAGTGAGGTTTATAATTATATATATGTATTCATAAATAATCATTTCTCGTAATTATACTAATACTCGTAATTATAAAATGGTATTTTTCATCACACTTGCTGTCTAAACGCGCCATTGCTTGCGCGCGTAGCGGGAGTAATAGAAAAGTGAAATTCCCTAGGGAGTAATAGAAATGTCAGTACGTCATTTAATAATGTTATGTCTTAAAACTTATTTTTTTGTTGGCAAGTGTGATGAAAAACATTGTATGCATCACGGGCGGTAAGCGGAATACTAACTCGAGTCATAAAAGCCCTCCGCCTAACGGCGTCGGGCTTCTAACACTCTCGTTAGTGATTCCGTACTTACCTCCCTTGATGCACAATGTACTATTATTCTATCACATAACAAACGCCATCTATCGATCACTACGCGAAGAAAAGTTTCCGAAACATCCACACGGGGGCGTTCCAATGACCTCCACACTCCACTATTCAAAAACAGCACATTCGCCTCTCTTAGTAAAATAAATAAATTTTATTATTTATACAGAAACTAAGTCAGCTAGTATTTAATTTTGATTATTTTGACGGCTTACGTAGCTTAGTCGGTAGTGGCCTTGCATGCGAAGCTGAATGTCCCGGGGTCGCATCCCGAGGGCATATCTTTGTGTGTTTGCTCAATGAACTCAGGTTAATTATGGTCTATGGTCTATAATCAGCCAGTAATAGGCTCTATGGTCAGCCATAAAATGTCCCATGATATAAAAAGTCCTGATTTGATCTGGCTGTGGAGACGGCAGTAAGAATAAATTTGTCATTATTCCATTTTTCCCGCGGGATTGAAGTGTCACTGACCATTCTTTGATAAAAGATTGATGATGGGTAACAGCGTCATCATAGTGGACGCAATACTGCGATCGCCAATCCACTTGTCCAGCGAAGCGATTATGGGCATACCTCCTAATGCGTCTAATATACGCATAGTTAATAGGAGAGGCCTACGTCCAGCTGTGGACTGAGATAGGCTGATGATGTGATCTGTCACCCTAACTAGTTTATAATGTGTGCAATTTTGGCGAATGTCCTTGGCACAGAACGATAAGAAATAAACCCGAGGTTGTCCTGTACGCATTGCGAACGAAATGTAAATGTAATGGGCTTAAAGGTGTTATAAGAAAAGTTGTTGTGTTTGGAACTTGGGCATTTTCAATGTTACTTTGACCAACTAGCCTGTCAGCAGAAAATTGCGGCAAATTTAATCAAAACTGGCCAAGAGCTTGTCGGGCCATGCTCAGTGTAGGGTACGTCATGCACGTGATAATAATCATAATCATAATCATAATTTATTCACAAGAATGTATCGTACATAGGATGGTACATCTTATAATTAATTATTTACATTCATCATTATTATTATAGTTACAATATTTATATTATATAATGATAAAATTAATTTATTATTTATTTTGATAGTTTTAATTAGTTTTATTTAGTTTTAGTTTATTTATAATTGTATTCTCATTTAGCCCCGGCTATACTCTTTGTATAATATTAATTATTTAAATCATTGTTCAGTACATGACTTACCAACATGTCATATGTAACTATGTACTAAGCAAACACTTGAATAGATTTAACAAACACGGCTGGTAATTACTTGAACATAGTTAAATAGGTAATGTATTTCTAGATAATACTTAAATTTTATTCTTTAAAAAGTCATCAATTGTATAATAAGATTTATTAATAAGTTCCTGCTTTAATTTTTGTTTAAACATTTCAAGGCTGAGCTCTTTTAGTTCTTCTGGCAAATTATATATTTTAGAGGCCATGCCCAAAATACTGTTTCTAAGAAATGCAGTTTTGCCTGCCACTGGGTTAATTTTGTGTTTGTAACGCCTATTTCTAGAATCAACTGACAATAAAGGAAACAAATTCGGGTTCGATTTAACCAAAACTGACACTTCATAAATAGTTAGGATAGTCCATAGTTATTCAAAAACGGCTGGGCCGATTATGTTAGAAATAGTTTTATTTTAAAGTATTCTATAAGCCCACTATTCATGATTTTATTTCATATTTTTTGGACCTATTGATCAAAAATTTAAGGGAGCTGGATACAATAAATTTTCCTTCTGTATCGGTTAACTCCGAAAATATTGATTTAAGAAAAATACTTTCTTTTAAGACCCTTATTCGTTTTGAAAAAGCTATTCCACGATACCCCAATTGCCCATTGTGCAAGTTGGTACAGGTACCTACACATATTATCACGCCAACAAAGTGGTATAATAAAATATAAGAAATTTAGTTTTTTGTATGAACCTAGTCATAACATGGGTATGTTTTATTTTTATTTTGCTGTATACCTATAGGGGGTATCATTGAATAGGTATTTTAACTAGAATACGGGTCTCAGAAGAAAGTTTTTTACTAAAGTCAATATTTTCGGAGATATCGCTCCAGATTAATAATTAATTTGTATCCCTCCTAACTCCTGACTTGAGAGCCGAGGGTCCAAAAAATATGAAAAAATAATGAACAGTGGACTGCTGTAATGCGAATTACTTGTTGTCCATTTTCTTAAACTGTAGAATCCGTTTCTATGGTTTTATTCACGGTTAACACAAAGACAATAGTAATGAGTATAGGCCTTATTTTAATTAAGTTCCAAACATGTCCCTATATCTACTACTATACGAGTATTATGTTAAGTGTATTCCTTGACTTGATTTGCAGTTCACGGCCCAAGCCTGCTGAGTCAGCGTCGCGCCGCGTCATTTACATCGGCGCTGTTGCGATTGCCTCCCGAGTTGAAATGGGTCAAACTTAAAATCCTGTTACGAGTCTTTCCGGTGGACATTTTAAAAGCTAAGGGCTATGAGAGTTAATTTTCTTATTAAACCCTTATTGTCATTTAAAGGCACTCCTTTCCTATTGAATTGTACCTATGATAAAAATCACGACTACACTCCTACCAGTTGCTTACTATTGGCCACAGGAAAGAGGGGCTCTACAGTTCAGCTGAACACGCACTTTTTCTTTCCTGTGGTCGATAGTTAATAGCCTGTGGACAGGTAGTAATGATTTGTATCATACAAAGCAATGGAAAAGGATGACGTCTTAATGAAGATTAGGCTTTCATAAGAAAATCAAGCTTTATAGGCCTTAACTTTTAGATTGTCCACCGGCAAGACTCCGAACATGGGTTTGCGTTTGACCCAAATAACCAAAGTAAAGCCAGCGAAAAGTAAAGTTGAAGACGAAAAAAATGTACACAAATATGCTCCTAAGGCTCCACAAAAGAAATGAGGTCAGTGTGTATAAGTGCGGCATATTTTAGTTTTAAGGAAAGTCGGCAGAGCGTGTGAACATCGCTTAAAATAAGAAGTCTTTGAGAATGTTAATACATTGTCACATACATTCATCATTATCATTACTTAAGAGCTACGCTCTTGTCGGTGGAGTAATCGCCATTCCTCTCTATTCTGTGCAAGCCTTTTGACATCTGAGTAGGTACGACTCGACAGCTACTTTTTCCTTTAATTGGCTGAGGTATGTAATTCTTGGCCTTCCTCTACTTCTCTTCCCCAGGTGGCCCATGGCCCATGGCCTCAGGTGGCCCATCATCGTGCCTCTCCTATTTTTTACTGTTTCCAGAAGGCATCGCTTTTCTCCTACCATTCACTACTTTTTTGAGTACTTCCTAAGGAAGTACTCAAAATGGAAGGAAGTCACATACATTACATTGTACATATTAATACAATGATTTATGAAGGTGGATTAACACCAAACGAGCGAATTCTCATTCTATCTCTACTCTTCGAAATTTGTTCGCTACGCAAAACGTAATTCGTCGAAATTCGTTGATTTCGTAGAGTGGGGGATAGAATGAACTTTCGCTCGTTTGGTGTAAACCCACCTTTATGAAGAGCCCATACTGTACCACTGCCGGGCAAAGTCCTTAACTTCTTCCACATATCCCTATCCTCTGAAGTCTCCCACCAGTCCTTGTCAAAGGCGTCAAGCTCGTCACGCCATCTCTGGTGAGACCGCGACGCCTTACAATTTGTGGTACCCAACGTGTGGCTACCTTAGCCCACAGGTTATCGCATCCGGCAGACGTGTCCCGTCCAATTCCATTTAAGCTTGGCGGCAGTTGCAGCTACGTTCGTTATTCCCGTTCTGGAGCGCAGTATTGTATTTTTAATGCGATCGGTTAATTTCACGCTCAAAATACTACTCCATGCCCGCTGATAAACGAGTTGAGAACATATTGGTATTACAGATTTTTTGTACGAGATAGAGGTACATATGTAATCTTTCCTGTGGACATGTGAAAGTTAAGTGCTCTAGGATCCTAATTTTCTTGATGGGCGAATACAAACCGATAGATGGCTTCTTGGTTCTTAAGAATATGTGGTCAAAACAAAACCTTATTTGTATGTCTCAGAACCATTAACTTCCACAATGTCCACAGGAAAGGCGCACATTTTCGCGAACGCTGTACCACTCATTGGTGAAATTTTCTTTAGGAATAGCAGTGCATGTAATTATAGGAACGGTTCGTGACCCGCCGGTTCAGAGTGACACGTGCAATCTTGCGGTACTGCACCGTATTCCTACAAACCTTGTTGATAGAATATGCCAAAAGTGAAGGAAAACATTGTGAGGAAACCTGCATACAACCTGCATACACATGCGAAGAAATTCAAGGGTGTACATGAATTCCCCAACAAGTACTGGGCCAGCGTTGGGACCACGCAATATAATCTGAAAGGTGCGTTCAAACCAAAAGAGCATTCGCTGTTCTATCGCCCGTTCTACGAAATCAAGCAATCACGTTTTGTGTAACGATCGAATTTCGTAGAGTGGGGGGTTAGAATATTTAGCGAATGGTCTTTTGGTTTGAACGCACGAACAGTGAACAAGAATGTTCTCAATGGAAACATACATGAGATTTTTTTGGCAAAATTTCCCGTAATATTATAAAATTTTAAGAATTTTCTGCAACTTGTACAGTGCTAAATTGAGGGCTTAGAACATTTGAGGGTCATGACGTCCCTTTTGCATTCATAACTTTTGCACACCGATGATTTTCCAACAAGTACAAAAAAATGCTAAGTTATTTTCTGCAACACATTCGCAACTCGTTATTTTCAGGTTTCTACCTTGTTCCTTGTTACGTTAATTTATTTTTCAAGACCATCTAAACTTATAATTAAGTACTTAGTTAATTGTTATATTAACTAAGCACGCCGCGTACTTGTTAATTATTTAATAAGGAACAGTCATATTTACAGCTTTTAACCTACGTACTGCACTACAATACACTAAGTTAAGGTAAGTTAAGGTGGGGTAAGATGAAACGGATAAATTTTTTAACCCTTAAAATGCATGATTTTTTCTTTTCGTTCCTAAAATAAAACGTGCTTACCTAATGGCAATTCTGGTAATTTCATTTAAAAAAGATAGAAATGAACTAGAAATTCAAAGAAGAATTACAAACGCATGGCGGAAATTTTGGGGACTGAAAGAAGTTATGAAAAGTGATATGCACATAAAAATCAAGCAGAAAGTTATGGACACCTGCATTCTTCCATCACTGTCATATGCTAGCCAAACATGGAAGTTCACATAATTATGTCAGTAAAAATAAGATCAGGTCTTGTCAAAGAAGCATGGAGAGAAGCATATTAAACGTAAAAAAGATTCAAAAAGTATCGGCTGAAAAAATTAGAAAAAGGACTAAAGTAACCGATGCTCTATGCCACTGTAAGAAGTTAAAGTGGCGCTGGGCGGGACACATAGCCAGGCTGACAACGGACGATAGATGGACTCGCATATTAACTGCTTGGAGAGGACCATCCGGTACTAGGAAAAGAGGAAAACCTAAAGCGCGATGGAATGACGATATAGTACGACTGGCTGGTGACCAATGGATGCAAAAAGCAAACGACAGAAACGAATGGAAATCACTAGAGGAGGCCTTCACCTTCGAGTAGCGAGGGGTTCTTACTCATTTATCTTTTTATATATTAGTGTTAGAATTTAAGAATGTAATTTTTACAGTTAAATGCAGAGTAACATTTAAATTTAAATAGAAATAAGAAAATTTAAACATCTGCCACACAACTGTTTTGTAAGAAATATCGTCAGTTGTAATATGAATTAATGTAACCACCAAATGACGATTTTTCAGGAGAGCCCAAAAACTAATTTGACATTTATAAAGTATGTTGTATCTTTTTAGTTAATTATCCTATTGAAATGATGTTTATCTTGTTTGTTTTATTTTTGAGAGGTCTATTTGACACACAGTTACTAACTGCGACCACAGTTGTAGTTCAGGAAATGGCTGGTGCTTACGTTAAATATTAAAAAAAAATTTGGAGTTACATTAATAATTTAATGAAAATCATCAAAAGTGGATTTCGTTACTAAGTGTAACTCACAAATTGAAACCGAATTGCTTATAAGCCATACATCACAGATGGCGCTTACAGCATTGACATTTATAAAAATATGGTGAGTACATTAGGAAGGACATATTTTGTACTTACAAATTCGTACTTACGTTAAAATATTGTCTATGATTTTTTGAAACCTTTACATACCTTAATAAAAAACGTAGAAACCTAATAAAATGACAAAGTTTTTGTTAACGTATTCGACATTTTTTTCCGAATATCAACATTTTAAATATACTGTTCGATAAAGCAGGAAATTTGCAGTCGACCGGTATACTTAACTCAATTTCGTCATTTTGGTGGTTACATTAATTCATATTACAATCGACGATATAAGGCTTTTTTATTTTTATTTATTATTTATTTTTATACCTAATGGCAGTCTAAAACACGAGAAAAATAGAAAAAAAATCTGTGGACATATTTTGGGTGAAATTTTTACTAATCAAAATTTTGATACATCATTACAGTATGCATTTTTTTGCAAAATCGTGCATGATAAAATATGCAAATATTGTTTACTTTTAGATTGAAGTATATTAAGTTCAGTAATTGTAGAATCTTTAAGGTATGCATTACATAATTCTAATAATAAATAATTTCTTACTTAGTTAAAAACGGCTAAACACAAGCAACGAAAACAAATTTCTGCCATCTTGCTTATAAAGACATGTAAGTTTTTTTTAATACAGTTACGCCAGCGAATCAGGAATAAATTTGAAAGGTCATTAAATTTCCTTACAAAATCATCCTTAAGAACATAATATACCTACATATCTAGTTATCAAACACCAACTACGTTTTGGTTATGTACGATACATCGTACACTATGCATTTAAGGGTTAATGGGATAAGACAAAAAGTCGTCCTTCTAGTTCTAGCACAGCATATACAGGTAGCTATTTGTCTTACTCCATTAAGAAAAACGTTTCATCTTACCTTACCTTACTAAAAGTGATCCATATAAGTAGTGCATATTGAAGTCAGCTCTGTTTACGTCACAGGGTTGTCTGTGGCTTACGTACAATGTGTAAAGGAGTTTACCGTTGGACTAAGTCCAGTTTTGCAGGATTATACCTACCATGATGTGATATTTATTTATTAATAAAGTAAAAGGAAGCTTATTTCGGTCATAAGTAATCAATTTCTCTAAGAAACTAGTGTCTTAACTCTTACTGTTATTGAGTTATTAAAAAAAAATTGTTTAATGACTGAACAAGTGTACTGCAACCTTTATTACATCCTAATGTAACTTATTTTGACGAGTGCCGTCAGTCACCTGAGATGGCTGAGATCTTATTCTTAAGGTTCTCTCACACTTGCTATTACAATTATCGTGTATGAAAACGAAAAAAAAAAATTTTTACGCAATTAACAAAAGCCGATATACCAGGCAATTTCTATTAATGTCCCAAGTAACCTGTCCAATTTAACGGAAATCAATAAAAACACGGTGTATACCTCCAAGTAATTTTGGTACTGTAGGGGAAGGTGGCTCAAAGAGGGCACCTCAAGGGAGAATTGAAAAAAAAGTGGTATTTAACCTAGCTAGCTTATTCTTTTTTTCTCCAAAAGGTACATTATTTAATACTTTCCGATAGAGGATGGCTTAATTTATCTAAAAATGGTAAACAAAAGAATTATACGCAATTTTAAAAACCTATACGATTGCCCGCTTTGCCCTAGGGGGGGGGGGCCTAAAGTGGGCATCGGCTTAGGGCAAAACGGGCATGGGCTGGGGTAAAGCGAAGTCACCCAAAGGGCAATGAAGAGGGCTATGCTAGGAATCTCACTGCTTGATGTTATTAGAAATGAGGCCACCTGCAGCAGAACCAAAGTAATATAGCTCTCCGAATTGCTAAACTGAAGTGACAGTGGGCAGGGCACATTGCACGTAGAACCGATGGCTGTTGGGGTGGACAGGATCTCTAGTAGAGGCCACATACCGGAAGACGCGCGTGAGTAGGTCCCCCTACAAGGTGGACTGATGACCTAGTCGACGTCGCAGGAGTCCGCTGGATGCAGGCGGTGCAGAACCGGTCATTGTAGCAACATTTGGGGGATGGAGATCTATGTACAGTAGTGGACGTCTTTCGACTGACATGATGATGAGGATGAATATTATTTAGGCATACCCAACTATTAGTTACCTTTGTAATATTTAAATATATTTCAATTTATAGTGGTATATAAATCAACCAACTGACAACCATCACCAAAAAAGCAAAGTCCATAATATATCTCGCCAGAAAAGCCTTTGGAATACTAACACCTGAACTCATGCTTAAGATATACAAGACGTATGTTAGACCTGTTTTGGAATACGGGTTTCAAGTGTGGAGCCCATATTTTGTCAAAGACATTGAGATGCTTGAGAAAGTGCAACGTAGTTTCACTAAGCTACCGAAGCAACTAAAAAACATGTCCTATGAAGAAAGGCTGAAAGTGCTGAAGCTAACGACATTAGAAGATCGCCGAAAGCGTGGGGACCTGATCGAAACATACAAAATTCTGACGGGATATTACGACTTAGACCAATTTCAGGACATCTTCAAGCGTAACAATAACACCCAAACTCGAGGCCATCAATTCAAACTATCAGTTGATCTGCACAAGAATAACCCTCGCAAACACTTTCTCAGCAACCGAGTGGTCAAAATGTGGAACAAATTACCAGAAGACGTAATCTCAGCAGCGAATGTCAATCAATTTAAGAATAGACTAGACAAACACCTAACTACCCAAAAGAATACTCTTTACTAAGTGAAGATAAACTGGATACAGGCACCTATCAGTTGTTTCAACTGCCTGCCTGATAACACACAATAATAATAATAATAATAAGCTGCTCATAACAATAACAAGCTGCCGCAGGGCAGCTTGTGGCGAGCTGTTGGGGAGTAACGACCCCACGGACCCGAGTGCTCCCGAGAGTCGGTCAGGGTCCCCGCCTCCGGCGTGTCTTCGTCGGTCGGAGTGGAACCCCAAGGGGACCCGTAGGACTCTCAGCTCTGGCTTGCCTTAACTGGCCGTCCAGAGAGGAGTCGTCAGAGCTATATGCTCCAGGGGTGGAAGTGTAAATTTGCATAAGTCGCGAGTTGGTGCAGCGGCTGTCAAGCCACTGCGCAGAAAGCGGTGTACACCTCTCTACACTCCTGAGCCGCCTACACCGGTGTTGCCCCTGGCTGTCTCTTGTGACGGCATTTACGGGGGCCCATCTAGTCGGCGGCGAGTCACCGCCTGCCTCGATAGCAAAAGAAATCATTGTTATGGCAGGTGTCCGGACCTCTTTTCTATAGCTCCATTTCTGATCCATCCATCCTCCATCACCATAGCCCATTAGTCTTTTCCATTCCTTCTCAATAGTCTCTATACGCCTGTTGGGACCGGTTCACGGATATCTATTTTTGTGCCCGTGAATGGGTTGCAGCAGGTGTAAAACACAGCAAATTTCTCCAAAGGGCCTCTACGTGTTGGATCTGTATCCCCGCGCAAGCCTATCAAAAGACCGGGATTTAATAGGCCCGTGATGAAAAAGAGATACAAACATAATAATAATAATTTCCTTTGGATTTGGACCTGATTTGTGGTCCAAGATACATGAGCCCACGAGTCGCAGTCATTACATTTAATCCAGTCCTCGACAGGTGGGTCCTCTAAAGTTCGTGGCATTCAAAACAACGTTCCTGCTGGGACGTTGGGATGCTGGGAGGCTTAGTTTTATAAATATACCAGTTTTCAACTAAATTTACATTGTAAAAAACACACCGGGCAAAGCGGACAGTGCCCACATTACCCTGCCCGCTTTGCCTTTTTCGTCAATTACAAAATGGAAGCAAAATCTACCCTCAAAATGTTGAGACACTAGGAGTTGAATGCAAGGGTATTACGGCCAGATAACGAATTAATAAGTAACAGGCATTAATGACAGCATTGCAAGCATCGAAAATGAGAAAACACATGACTCACACTTTGAAATATTTTTCAAAAAGCCGCAAAAAACATGTTTTTGTTAGAGACCGTAACTGTGTGCTCATAGTTTAGCCGGACGAATGACACGAGATGCGCGAGTATGGCGGGGAGTACTGTCACGTGTTACAAACACGCTCCATTTTGAAAAGGCAACATAAAATCCAGTGCCCTCTTTGGGCTACCTTCCCCTAATAGTTGGAGAAATAATTCTCCAAAATTAAAAAAAATAATATGCAACTAAGTACGTCAACTTTCCCAACATATTATATTTTTTAGGTAAAATACCTACTCAAAGTACCACTATAAATGTAAATATATGCTCTCAGTAATTTATTTTATTGTAATCGAGAATAAAATGTAACACGCGATTTTTGAAAAGAACCCACTTTGTTTATAACATTGAGCGCTTAGATACACACATTATGCAAAAGATTGCTGACATTTATCTATAAATTCAATTAGGCTCAATTTGAGTGTCAATTGTTTGATATTTGAACTCTATCTGCTTTGGTAGTTATTACGCGGTATTGCATTATCCCCGACGATATTATGATGCTGATTGATGACATATATGCATAAGATTGAGCGCTTTAGACAGATCTGTGGACAGATGTCATATATACCATAGATCAAGCAAACGTATCTACTTAGCGTGTCAAATGAACTCAGTGAAATCCACTGAGTTGTCCGTCTTTAATCGCAGCTTGCAGCTTTCGGGCGTCAAATTTTGTAAGTTGAAGTGAACAAAAACATTAATAATGCCTCCTTAAGTAATATTAATTGCAACAACACAAAAAATATGAATACTCAAGGGCCTGAGACATATTTAAAATCATAGGCAAGTAACAACTTCAGTACAATATCTGACACGCTCGGCCGCCATACAAATGAATGAACTTGTTTCTTTTATTCAAATCTAATTCTGTGGATCTGCGGCCTTACCGCGAATTCCGAAGTTCGCAAATTTCGGGGATTTATCTCTGTCACACAGAGTTGGGCAAAAAGTAATATGATTACTCCTTCCGATTACTTTTGTATGCGTACTTTGTAATATATATTACAAAGTACACATATACGTACAAATGTAATATACAGAAGTAATCATATTACTTTTTGCCCAACTCTGCTGTCACACCAAAGCAGGGGTTATTAGAGTGACAGAGATAAATCCCCGAAATTTACGAAATTCGGTTATCGCGGTAGGCCAACTGATAATAATCATACTCACACTCATTTATTCGCAATAATTACAATCTTATTACATGTCAATTTGAAAGAAGAAAAATAATAATTAATCATTAATGGTTACAGTTGGTATGAATGCAATAAACAATAGGTACAATGTCAATACATAAGGATTTGCAATCGTTGGAATATATAATGAAAATCATTATGATAGTGAGAGACAAACCAATCATCATTCCCAAGTTATGGTAACAAAGAGCGATATTTCACTAAAAAGTCTCACAAATTATGAAAAATAAAAGTTGCTTACAACGTTACAACTCCCCCGTCCTACGGAACCCCATACTCGAGTAGATAAGGCGTGAAAACTATTAATTTGGCGTATAACAGTTGATTAATGGCAGCCTTCGCCGGCAGCCATTTTGTTATTGCCAATACTTTATATTGGATAGCTACTCGTACAACACCCTTACTATTGATTCCCAGTATATATAAAATCAAATCAAAATCATTTATTCGTAGTAAAAATCAGTAAAACTAAACACAGGATGAATACAAACAAAATACAGCACAATATTTTACCACGAAATGGACTCGCCTCAGCACAATGCTCACCCAGAGGTAAGCGCTGATCTTCCGGCGAGCCCATTCTGTGGGCCACGATTGCAGCGTGCAGATGTGGCTTAAATAAAAATAAATAAACTGAACGCAGCGCTAGCGCAAAAAGAAATGGCAACACAATAGAAACAAAGACAGATCAATGACATTTAAAATTATACAATACAATACGTTTTACGACCGTATGGTCTACAATTTACAATTAATATTATACATTTTGTGTTTAAAATAATTATGATGTTAGATATAAAACCCATCTAATTCAGCCGTGTGGTGACGATAGTAAGAATATCTACATTTGTCATCACCACAACTCTTCCCCGCGGGTGTCGTAAGAGTCGACTAAGAGATTGAAGTGTCACTGACCATTCTTTGAATACATGATGGGCAGCAGCGTCATCATAGAAGACACATTACTGCGCTCGCCAATCCGCTTGTCCAGCGTGGCGATTATGAGCATTTACCTCCTAATTCGTCTATACGCATAGTTAATTGGAGAGGCCTACGTCCAGCAGTGGACTGAGATAGGCTGATGCATGTGAGGTGATGAAGTCGGTTAAATAAAAAAAAAATACTAGATAAGTCGGAACCATCATTGGCAATGCTCGGCGGGGATGAGATGTTTTCATCATACTAAATGACATGTATCACGTGACATTTAGTATGAAAACAGCTCACCCTCTCTCCGAGCATTGATCATTGGAGTGGTGAGATAGTTGTTGAGATAGTTGTCCACTTGTACAGTCAACAAAGAATGTGGTCTACCACTTTTCGACTCTTCGAAAAAGACAAATTTTGCTTGGTTTCGCTTTTCCACAATATTTGTTAAAACCTACCTACGACACAGGTGCCAAACACGTAAAATTTTTAAATCGACACGAGATACGAATTTCCTTTTTTCGAAAAGTCACCATCTGTACTACAAAAGTTTTTTTAGTACAGATGGTGCCTTTTTTAGGTTCTAATGCGAGAAGTGGGTCATTTTACGTCAGGTTCAAAACTTCGGAGGGCCATCTGCACTAAAAAAACGCGTGTTTTAACCGTGGTACCACGGCTTTTGTACCACGGGGGACCACGGGTAATTTTTTTTCCCCGTAGACCCACAGCTCCGAAATGGGACTACGGGTAATTGAAAAAAACTCGTGTTTTAACCGTGGTACCACGGCTTTTGTACCACGGGGGACTACGGGTAATTTTTTTCCCCGTAGACCCACAGCACCCAAATGGGACTACGGGTAATTGAAAAAAACTGTGTTTTACCCGTTGACCACCGCTATCATATTTTACAGATTAGAAGATTTATGAGTTGTTATATTATATACAATCTCTCAGCACTTTATGATTTATGCCCTGCGTCACTACCTATGTCATGTCAAAGTCATTAGTCTAGATTTTCTTATTATTGTGTTCGTAAAGATTTGTGTAATAAGTTAATGCATAAATATTACAAAATGAACGAGGAACGCGTTAAAATAATACGAAGAAAAGGAGGAAATATATTGTTATATAACGGATACCAATTTTATAAACACAAAGATCACAAAAATACTCCAACATCTTTATGGATTTGCAGTAAAAAACGAAAGAATAAATGCAGTGGTTCTATTACTGTAAATAATGATGTAAGTAAATAATCTAAGCATATATCACGGCGTAGGGCCCTTTTATTCAGGTCCGGGCCGAGCTATAGGGGGATGGTTTAGCTATCTACGCACTTATGCGTGTAGGCATGGACTCATAATGAAAAACACAACATGAATTAAGACCTTTTTTTATTACTACTCTGGTTCGCAAGAGTTAAACCACAACAGAGAAGAACCAGGAAGAAACTCAGCGGGTTGTATGTTTTAATCTTTTCAAATCATTGGTAATTACAATTTTAGATCATTACAATAGGTACACACTTAAAACACGATTAATTAAAACACTTTAAACAACAACAACAACTAATGGAAAACGACTGGAGAGTTCTAAGTTTGAGTCCATGCTTTACCAATTTCAAAACACAAGAAATAACGTCTTTCGTCAGGATGCTAGGATCTGAATCTGAATCTAACGAACTATTGAATCTAGTCAAACTCCTCTTACTCTGGAGTGCACTTAATCAAATCTATTCGCGGTCTCAAGATAGACTGACTTAAGGGAAGGAATGATCATTATCTGAATCTATTCCAAGTCTAATGCTAGAATCACTTTCGAAGTCTAACGTGGAATCAGAATGAATTGACTTTCCAATGTCTAAAGCAAGAATGACTTCTTTCTAAGTCTAACGCGCGAATGCAAATGTATCATGAAAACAGCGCTAGTGACCTTTTATACTGTCAGGTCATAAACTACCTGCTTCACAGGCGGGTAGATCTCAACCGGGTTTTATAATCTACCGCATGGACCAAAGCAAAGACCACTCCAAGCAATACATTGCTTATCGTTTTCTAGATTTAGTAACTCTTAACAAATTAATTGTAAACATTGCAAACAAAACTGTTCTCATTTTAAATAACACAATTCTGGCGTTCGATGACTCGACGTGTCGTATAGGTCTGCCTGCTCCAACTGAAGCGCGACTCCGACATATATATTTTTTAAAAGCTATAACACTTCTACCAATCGGTATTTATTATTTTTGATACCTACGTACGAGTATTTATATAGAAAACATGCGGCGTAGGCGTACGCACACTAAGCAGATGAGGGTTTGGTGATCTTGATTCACTTGATTGCTAGGTTCTAATTCAAATTTCCTACCACGCGGACCTATAATCTTTCTATCTGTATCTATACTACTTATAAAATTAAGTGCCCCATAACATACTACTACTATAATGAAACAGTAATATATATTAGTATTAGTAGTCATAATATGAGTAGCTAGATCTATTACTATGTACATATTTTATCTACGGACATATCATAAGTGCTCTATAATGCGTTCAGAATTTGGCACAGCTTTCAAAACTCTCAGTCTCATCTAGTATCCATAGACATTAAAATAGATCTATATACAATATGGATAGTTTCCGGGTAGCATTCGATTTAGCAGTGGTAACAATGCAGCTCATTTCCCTATGGCTTCTGAACCCATCTTAAAGTAATTATGATATGTGTGTAGATAAAGTAGTGTATGCAACTGTACATAATTAGGCCTTAAAACAACTCGTGCGATGCTATTATGAAAATCGCTGACGCTCATTTCATAAAAACACTCTCGTGTTTTAAGGCCCTTCATTATGCACCAGTTGCATAAACTACTATTAATGTTACAGAAATTGGATGTCATCAAACAACATGAACACTCATGCGTTCAGAATTTGCTGCAAAATGAAAAGGCTATTGCAATGAATGACATAAAGGAAGCTGCACAAAAAACAGATAAACCTATACCCGAGTTATATGATGAGGCCTTAGATACGTGGCAACAGAAAGGTTACGACCTAATTACGCCTTTACCTGCATTCAAAAATGCAAAGCATAGTTTGTATGATTCACGCAATAATTCGGCAGGCGTTAAAAAATTACATTTTAAAGTTTTTGAAGAAGTGCAGATACCAGTGCAGCACTTGCAATATTTGGTGGCAGATTATTATGACGGCGACACTAAGATTGTTATCTTTTGCATGGAAAAAGATAGAAAAGTCGTTGATGATGTAACAGACATATTTGGTGATGGAACTTTCAAGTCTGCTCCGTCTCCCTTTGCTCAGTTGTTTATTATCCACGGAGAATTTGGAAGTACGATTACTACAACTAATGTTAAGCCTTTACTGTATGCTTTGCTAAGCGACAAAACCAGTGAAACATATGTGAAGATGTTTCAGTTAATTAAGTCGCAGTTTCCAAATTGGGAACCTCGAAAATATCACGGCGATTTTGAGCTTGCTGCACTAAACGCTGTTCAGGACGTTTTCCCTAGAATAACCGTTGTTGGTTGCTATTACCACTGGTCCAAAAGTATGTGGCGAAAAGCTAGAGAAGTGTTTGGCAAAAAAAATCAAAATCCGAAAAGAGATTGGTTGGTTTGTGTTCAGTACTACCACTGTTGCCCAAAGAACATCTTCATAGTGGCTGGCAATACATACAGTTAGAATACAATACAATAGTAAATAAGAAAATCAAAAAGTTTTTGAGCTATATGAGCTCTCAATGGCTGACAAAAGATATCCAAAATGTTCTTAGTGTTTATGCAAACAGACACCGTACAAACAATGTATGCGAATCATGGAACTGCAAAGTTAACAAAAAAGTAACCAAAAAAACAGTCAATATATTAAGGTTGTTAAATCATTTGGAAAAACTTACCACTTTTACACTTAATTCACGAGTTAAGTCGAGAGAAAGTCTCCAAATTGATAACGACAATTTTATAATCGAAGTTCAGATGGAGCTTATTGCGGGAGATATAACAGTTGGTTATGCTTTAGAAAAATTACGTTAAAAAAATGACGTTAAGTAATAGAAATAAATAAATAATTTAGTTAATAATTTTAAAATAACAAAGTTAATACCGGGTGTGTCCTGTAATAGGAGCAATAAATTTGAACACAAGCTCTACTCCTCAGACTGAAATACTTTTGTTCTGCAACTTCAATAAAATATGTAATCTCTTAAATTCAGTAATTTCAAACAAACTAAATAATATTTTCAATGTACGTCATCCATTAGCCTAATTGATATCGCCCCTCACGGTACAAGGCACTACAAGTTCGCAATACATTGCTTCTTCTAATTAACTTTGAATGCTAATAAAATCTGGATAAGACGTAATTTCTACAAGTTGTAGAACAAAAGTAGTTCAGTTTAAGGAGTAGAGCCTGTGTTCAAATTTATTGCTCCTATTACAGGACACACCCGGTATAATAAGAATTAGATTTATTTTGTGGTGTGTAACGAGCACCAATATTTTGGTTATTGAAGGTATTATTATTAAGGGTGATTTAAGAGTCGTGATCGAAATCACATATTAAGTGGTGGATTTTTTTAAATGAGGGCGGAATTTCTCATTACTTTTATTAGCTGTCATAGGAACTTCTCATGTATATCCCGAATTTGTGCGGTATCGATTTCGCTGGTATCGATAAATTTTATAACACAACCAACAAAATCTCTTTTTATTTGTATTGTGCGAATTTGATCTATAGTCATACAACGTTTTTTCCTTGTATTGACCTTAGAAATGCGTGGTTGAAATATTTCCCTTTTCTCGCGGGCACCCTGTATATTGCTAAAATAAATATACCAATTTCTTCTTTATTTAAAATATCGTCATGATCATCATTTCAACCTCGCATTTCCCAGGTAGTAAACTGACGACAACACAATTTACTGTATCGACTCTCACTGAAAACAGACATGACATTATCGGTATCCCCGATTTTCGGTATCCCCGATTTTCGGTCCCAAATAAATTTTAATAATAAAATATACCCAAGTATGAATAGACCACTATTTCGTATGACCTCTTTTCCCTATTGGACTCCTAGTCGACATTAGTTATGCTTGACGTACCTGTCTATTGCATGATTGCAGTGTGGTAATACGGGGAATTATTTTTTTGCGAGAATGACCCGTGGACCCACGGAAAGTTTCGTTTTCAAAAACTTGACTTAAAACTGGAGGAGTGGGGTCTACGGGGAAAAAAAATTACCCGTGGTCCCCCGTGGTACAAAAGCCGTGGTACCACGGTTAAAACACGAAAAAACGTCGTACGAGACACATGAAAAACGAAATTCGTAACACGTGTCGATTTAAAACATCACCACTCGTTTCGAATTTCATGTTTTTCGCACTTGTGTCGTAATGTACTATTTCATCAGTTCACCACACTTGCTTTCTAAGCGCGCCATTAAACCGAAAAATAAGTGTCTAAGTAATTATGTTTCGATAATCTAACTACGGACAAAAGAGTTTTTTTTTCGACCCAGTCGTCATGCCTATTCAAACTCGTAGTAAAGGACGTAGGAATACAGGCGACGAGTATTACACATTCACTATTCACTTCAGTACTTATACTGTAACTACAAAAGTTTGATCGAAAACGATTGATTATAAAAGTGTAGCAGTTACAAGTAAGAAAGAATTAGGTCAAAATGAACAATATCATGAGGTATTGTTACTTGAAGATGGCCGTGATGTAATTTGCCAGGGGTGCTGTTTTTCCTCGATTTTTGCATGCAGTTTGTTGTAAGCACTTTTTTATGTGATGAACTGAGCTCTCAGCCCACCTGATGAAAAGCGGGAACTGAGGCTCATGAACATGTGACCAAAAATATTGCCTATGCGCTGCCTACCCTGAGGACTTCGATGGATTGCGTCCATGCCAGTAATTACACCGGCTATCTTACCCCCAAACCAGAACACAGTACTAACTATTTAGCGGCAGATTAACGAGTCATAAGACGATGGTAACTACAGGGCGGACCCTGCACGAGGTCCTACCTCCAGCACTTAGATACTTATATCTTAGGCTATGATGGTGATTACGGGGTCTTGGTCCGAACTGTGAAAAACTTGTTAAGATGGTCTTTCAACTAAGTTTCCCATGGAACAAATATGAAAAAGAACAAATAGGAAAGTTTCCATTTGGGAATATTCCCCATACTGTGTTGGGTAAGTTAGGAAACTATAGTTTACGGTATAGGTCTAGTGATGGGTTATTCCCATTCATAGTCGTTCATAGTTGTAGGTATGTACTATGGTCTACAAGTTCAACTCGTAATTAAGCATCAATGGAAATCTTTTATTTTGGTTTTCTCTTAGTTTTTTAATCATGAATGAGGAGACTTTGTGTAACAACTGCGTCAATAATATAATAATTACACTAAATCGAGGATATTTGACTTAATTTCGGACCATAGTTGGGAGCTTTTGGACGGGTATATTTTATACATACCACCATACGCGAAGGTACTACGTGACTAATGCCTGCTTTGTTATTTAACCCTCTAATGCATAAGACAGGCAAAAATGCATTTCAAATTTGAACCCTAACAGCAGTCAATAGAGTCCAAAACCAATGAAACCATAAACCATCAAATCCACATAATCATCATATCCACAAATCGATCGAGGATTGTCCCCCTTCCAAATTGTGGAATTTCTTAAAGTCTCTTGGGGTTGGCAAAACTCAATTACCAACTTCTAGCTTTTTAGATTTAAATGGTCTCAATCAACATTTCAGTGCTTCACCGGTTATTCTTGACCCGCTTATTAAAACATCAACTTTATCACTTCTTGCGTCTACTGTAAACCCCGACTTAACTCTCTTCGATTTTGGTACTATCTCGGCGGATGAGACGCTTGCGCTTCTAAAGTCGGTTAGGACGAAAGCCGTCGGTGAAGATAGCCTCAGCATAGATATGCTTATGCTTGTAGCGGATTTCATTGCTCCTATCCTTTCTGATATCCTGAATTTTTCTTTGTCAACTGGGTCCTTTCCTGCTACTTGGAAATATGCTCATGTGATTCCCCTCCCCAAATCTCCCACTCCTGTCTCATTCTCACAAAATCGCCCTATTTCTATCCTCCCTGTCCTTTCTAAAATTATTGAGCATTACGTAAATCGACGTCTCCTGTCCCATCTCAATAGAAATTCGTTGCTTAACCCCCTGCAATCTGGATTCCGCCCCGGGCATAGCACGGTTTCTGCTTTGGTTAAGGTCACTGATAGGGTTTGCAATATTCGTCCAATTTTATTATTCGAATAATACGAATACTTCGATTTCCATTATTCGAATATTCGAATTTTTCGAAGAAAACGAATATTATGGAAAAATATTTAATGAATATTTTAAAGGGATGTAATTGTAAAATATATGACGTAAAATGAAAGCGTTATAACCTCTCGAATCTCTCGATACAACAACAGACAGAGAGATGGTACAGTCAAGTGCAAAAATAAGTATCGAAAGAATCCGCTCATAAATATGTTACGACGTTCTTATTACACAGAGTTAGAGTGCACTGTTTTTGTACATTTTTGTGTACACTTTATTTTGTCTTTAACTGTACCTAAGAGGCAAGTATGGTCTGTAGCTTTTTAGCTGGCCTAGATTCAGTGTAAGAAGTTTAAAATTGTATCTCATATTTTTATCGCTTGATCACGCATTGATACACTCAATCATTAGTATGTATAAAAAACTGCGTGCCAAAAATAATTCGTTATGAAAAAAATACAAAATTTTTGTATATATTCGTGATGATGAATCATTACCAAAACAGAGGATTTTCAGTCTAAAATTTTATTCAAATTAAGTTGAATAAGATTGTTATAGCGTAAAAATAAAAAAGAATAACTTAATTTTTGACAATTTTATTCATTAAAAAGCTGCTTAATTGTCTCGGGGAGTAAGTTAAACCTTATTCAAGGGGTAAGAGAACAAAAACTGTCCCGTTTAATAGTGAGTTGATTTGGTTTTATTTGAATGATATATTATCAATCATACATCGTAAACTGCGATTGAAATTCATTGAAGTACTAGGGTTGTTACTCAGTCAAGTCAAACTCAAAAATAATTTATTGAGTAGGCTTAGCAACAAGCACTTTCGAATCGTCAGTTGTGCTACTTATACATGCATTTATATGGCGGAATGTATTTATTTATCATTAATATTATTATAGAATTAAATTACACTTATCAAAGTCTAGGTAACCTAGCATACAGCACCTAGCGGGCAGCAGTGTCATCGTAGTGGACACATTACTGCGATCGCCAATCCGCTTGCCAGTGTGGCGATTATGGGCATTTACCTCCTAATGCGTTTATACGCTTAATAGGAGAGGCTTACACCCAGCAGTGGATTATCAAAGGCTGAGGATGAGTCGTCCCTGGTGCAAAAGTACCCATCGCACTGGCCGCGTTACCACGCTGTACGGCGACGGACAACCTTTGCACCAGGTACGAACCCGCGCGGGTGTCAGCTGTCCTCTGAATAATCCGACGTCCAACTTCCCTTATAAAGGCAATAGCCTCAGACCCCCAGCACCCAGTAGCCTCCACTGCGATGGGAACAAAATAATAACTGTTACACAAGGCCGCATACTTGTCCCGTTTTTTAGCGGTAGCAAAATCCGCAGCAGCACCAGCTAAAGTGCTGACGGACGTGGCACCCCAGAGTAAGCACTTGCCTTTCTGCCACGGCACCAAAGTTAATCCGTCGGGCCTTTTGCCGACGGAACGACAAAGGCCCGGAGGCTCCAGGGCACAAGGAATGTTGGCCGATACCAAAGCCCTTCGTACGATGTCATTTAAGGCGTGGTGACGTGGAAACCTTCCCGTACAACGACTACAACTCAACGCGTGAAGATGCATTTATGAGGTAACCAAACATCGCAGCCCAAGCCCAGGCGGAGAGCAACTGCCCCACGCAATGAGTCGTTGTCCAGGAGTGTTCCCAGATGAGGGGCAGGCAAAGCCTGCAACCACGTACCCGCTTCGACATACGACACCGACTTTAGTCTAGCCAAATCGACCTCCGCGGGTGCACTCATAAGCCGTGCCAGCACGTCCTTAGCCCCAACATCGCCACTAGGTTATTAATATTTAAATTAACTTAATTGAATTAAACGTTGTTTAATCATTAAAATATATTTTTACATAGATGTTAATGTTAATTTTGGAATTTTATTATAATTCTTCGCAAAAATAAATTATTTTCACACAAACTTTCACTATTCGAAATATTCGTTTTCTTCGAATACTGAGTGATATCAAATTCGAATAGTAAATAAGGCTAATAATTCGAATATTCGAATATTCGAATATTCGAATTGCAAACCCTAGTCACTGATGACATTCGACTTAATATTGAGTGCAAAAAGCTTACTGTCCTGGTACTACTAGATTTTAGTAGTGCTTTTAATACCGTCGACTTTGACATCCTCCTCGGTATCCTTCGTACTATGAATGTTACACATACTTCTCTTGCATGGTTTCGAAATTATCTCGTTGGTAGGCGTCAGCGTGTCAGAGTTGATGACAAATTGTCCGAGTGGTGCGACCTCTCCGCTGGCGTACCGCAGGGAGGTGTTCTTTCTCCGCTTCTTTTTTCAATTTTTATAAATAGAATTACCGCAGAACTTTCATCTTCATATCACCTTTACGCGGATGACCTACAGATCTATGCAGCGGCTAGTATTGATAATCTTGCATCTTTAATTGATCAAATTAACACTGATTTGGAGTACATACGCTGCTGGGCATTTAAATTTGGTTTAAAGATCAATGCAAAAAAATCGCAAGCAGTTGTTATCGGTAGTCCTTATTTCATAAATAAGCTTTCAGACATGGTGATACCTAATATTATTTTTGATAATATTTCTATTCCTTTCTCTTCTTCCGTCAAGAATTTGGGTGTCATCATTGATCAGACGCTCTCTTGGTCCCCCCACATTGCTGCGGTGAGTCAGAAAGTTTTTGGATCTCTCCACTCTCTAAGGCGGCTGCAGAACTTCCTCCCCTTTAATACGAAATTGATGCTTGCACAGTCGCTCCTGCTTCCCCTCCTGGACTATGGTGACGTTGCTTTCCTGGATCTTAGTGAGGAGTTACTCGACAAACTTGAGCGGTTGCAGAACGTTTGTATTAGATACATTTTTGGTCTTCGTAAGTATGATCACGTCTCTAGCTTTCGGTCCCAACTCGGTTGGCTTCCCATTCGCCAACGCAGAGATGTGCATATCCTGTCATTGCTTTTCAAAATACTTTTCAATCCTCCTTCCCCTCCTTACCTTACTGAAAGATTCAAGTATTTAGCAGATGGCAGTGGTCACCGTTTGCGTTCGAGTGCCAATATTACTTTAGCTTTGCCTACTAATAAGACCCGTACATATTCTAAGTCATTCACAGTGCACGCTGTAAAGCTGTGGAATGAGCTGCCCCTGACACTTAGGCAATCGCAGTCTGTTGCATCACTCAAGGTTAATTTGAAAAAGTTCTGGATGTCCAATGTAGTTTGAATTGGTTGAATACTGTATATATATTTATGCTTATATATGTACATATATTTATCTTTTACTTGTATATATTTATTGTTCAGTAATGTATTTATGTATGGTTTTTAAGTTTGATATAGTATAATTAGGTACTATGTATGATTTTTGTTTTCCTGTGCATACTTGTTGTATATTGTATGTTTGTCTATCCTGTCATTTTACTCTCCAACTCAATTACTCTAAGGTTAGCTGGAAGAGATCCCTTATAGGGATAAGTTCGCCTTTGTAATAACATTTTTATTATTATGTCGAAATTTTTATTTTGTACAATAAAGTGCTTTACTACTACTACTACTACTACCATATTTGGCTTCATATGCATTAGAGGGTTAACTAGTGAAATTTATTTAGAAAGACGCCGTGAATCAACGTTTAATATTGTAATATTTTTTATAGTTACTTCGTTTGAGGTCACTAACCTTACAGGGTAGAAAGGGTAGACTTGGCTATGACCTATGGCCTGAAAGTCTATTCATAATAGATTTAATTTTATTGTCATAACGAGACCTTTTGAGCCACTTTAAATCCGGATGGGCATGGTGGTTTCAGACTTTAGCTCGTACGGTTAACCAAAGCATCAATTTAACACTTTCGATTTATCATATAATGCAGTTGCCTATGCATCCACTTAGACACAAAATGAGTAGGTTTTTGTTAGTTATACCTACGTAGGTATATGCGTTAATATTTTATAGGTACTAGGTACGACGGTAACTAACAATTAAGCATATACGGCTGTGACGGTAAAAGTATTTAATAGACGTTCGAATATGGTCCACTCCGCACCGCGAACTTGGTCCGCTCCGTACGTGCGCTCGACTCGCCACACCATCGCACCGTTCAAAAACGGCCCAGTGCTTTTCGTGCTACTAGAGACTGTGATCACGTCAATATGCCTCCGATTTTATCCAAAAAAGCTAAAATCACGTTAGTTGTGGCTTGTGGCAACAAGCGTCGCTACAATACCAATTAATAAACAGAAAAAAAAATAAAAGGATGGGCTAAATTTTATTTAAAAGACAGAGAGTCATATAGACGACTTATTAGAGACCTCGATGACGAAGATTTTCTTATAATATACAGGGTGTAAGTCTAATACGGGCGAAGCTCTTAACGGGTGATAGTTTACGACATAATAAGTACATTCATATAACTTTTACTTAAAATTAGAGCAACAAAATTTTCCATACAAAATAATTCGGCGCGCAATGTAGAGCAACATACGCGAGTTAAGCACTCGTTGACAGCTAATTTCAAAAGCAGATGACATAACTGCCATATCAACAATAACAAATATTCGTACCTACATTGCTGCTCCGATAATCTTAAAAAAATTCTGTAAGGTCGAAATTAAGAGTAACTTTAAAAAAACCTTGTAATCCATGATTACACTAATGAATCCCAGGCCTGGTTTAATTGATCGCCCGTATTAGATTTACACACTGTATATCTTCGCATGAATTCTAATGCATTTGATGAATTGCTTGGAAAATTTACGAATTGTTTGTTTACTCTTAATTATTTACCTACAAGTAAAGCGCTGAATTGTGCGGTGGCGCCGTCCACACGAGCGAACTTGGTGCGGACCGCACCAAATCCTGTGGGAAAACCATCGAACCGACCGCACCGTCAATAATAATAATAATGTCGGCGGACCGCTGAACACACCATCGAATTTGGTACGGAGCGGACCAAGTTCGCGGTGCGGAGTGGACCATATTCGAACGTCTGTTAATACTTTAAGTATCCACCGTAGCCTATGAACCCTTGCAGCTCCTGAAGATGTTACGTAGTAAAGCAGCTCCCGTAGCCTATGTACGCCTGCAATTCCTAAGGATGTTAGTGAGTTTAGCTGCTAAATAACGTTATTTTGCGAATTAAACGACCTATTAATTTATAGTTAATTTTCTAATGGATTTTTCCCTTATTTTCCGGAGTTTTGGAGCCTCAAGGTTGTTTTGTATGGGCTTGTTATTGATAAGAGTAATATTTGTAAGCAAGGCCGAGCGGTGGCCGTGGAAGTACAGTCAGCTGTGAAACTATAGGATAGGAAAATAAATATATATCATGGGATATTGTTATGGGTTTGACAGCAATAATCCAATAAAAATACATTTGAAGGGTCCACGGAAAAAACATGTCCTGTGCTTAAAAAATCAGCTTATTCTGTTAAAAGAAAGGTGGTTTTTCATTCTGTAATTTGAATTGACTAGACATGTTCTTTCCGTGGACCTTTTATTTGTCATCACCCCAACTCTTCCCGTCAGAGTCGTAAAAGTCAGCTAAGGGATTGAAGTGTCACTGACCATTCATTTATCGAAGATTGTCGATGGGCAGCAGCGTCATCATAGTGGACACATTACTGCGATCGCCAACCCGCCTGCCCAGCGTAGCGATTATGGGCATTTAACTCCTAATGCGTCTATACTCATAGTTAATAGGAGAGGCCTACGTCCAGCAGTGGACTGAGATAGGCTGATGATATGTGATGTGTTTACATTTCATATATCAAAGGACAAAAACCACTAACTTTTAGCTTATGACGGCAGAATAGTTATTTGGTACTCTAATACATTCAGAGTACAAGTGCAGTGTATGTTTGTCTATCTTTTCCTTCCTATACGCAACTCCTATGCTCAAGGGTTAGTTGGAAGAGATCCCTTACAGGGATGAGTTCGCCTTAGTACCTGTCTAAATTATTGTTAATATTTGTATTTTTACCTGTGGTTTGTGTACAATAAAGAACATACATACATGTTACTGGAGCCGACTATACCTGACTTGACCTAATACACGATTTACATTTTCTTCGGTTGTAGTTACTTAATCATTTGCAATTTACTTATTTGTATGCTAATTAGTTAAGTATAGCAAAACAGTATAAAGCACAATAACTACTTTATAATATTTTTGCTCATCATCAATCTTATATCACAGAATGATCAGTGATACTTCAATCCCTTGATCGGCTCTTATGACACCCGCGGGAAGAGTTGGGGTGGTGACCAAAGTATTCTTACTGCCGTCACCACACTGCCAATTTGTTACGGTTTCCGCTTAAATAAAATAAGCTTACTGGAACCCCAAATGCAATCGAAAAGTCTCTCAATCATTTCCGTAGATTCATTTCGTTTCGATTAACGTTTCGATTCATGCTTGTCATGTTTCCTATACATCTCTATCTTTGTGATGTAAGGGACATTTGGGTGACATTGCTAGATACGGTACTCATAGCACCAGAAATGGATACAGACCCGTTGGATGTTCTCAATACAGGGTGTAACAGAAATGGTGTTGATTCGTTTAAGTACCCATTCGTAGGCATATTCTGATTATACCTATTTTATAGAAGTAGGCAGCCAACATACTTTATATTCAAAATGTGTTTTTCGATGTCATTGAATGCTGCTTCTATGCGTTAAATTATAATCAACTCTGACCAATTATCCTAAACAATGAAACAATAATACTGTGAAGATAGAACAAAATTATATTAACTGTTCGTTTAAATTGTTCGCAACTTCTTTAACAATTAAGTAAGAGTAGAGGAAAAAGTGGGACAAATCATTTTTTTCTCACAATTTTTTTTTTAAAGGAACTTCTTTTGCGACATAAATGTTTTCGGCTTTTTGTTTGCAGAACTTATTTAATACTGTTTTCTGCACCATGAGATAGAACATAGAAACCGCAAAGAAAGACGTAAAAGCAGTTTTGGAGTTTATTTATATTAATATTTCCCTAAATTATTTAGAATTCTAGTAATTGAAATCTGCCTGAGATTCGGCCATTTGTTAAAACATTCCGTTTTAAGTATTGTTGCAATTTTTTATTCGGTATAAATATTTATGTTATTCTCTCCCTTACTCATATTGAGTTAAGGACCTTTTTTCATACACTCGGATATCGAAACAAATTTATAAAATATTTGAAAATCAAAAGTTGGGAAATCATCAAACATAATTATAAAAGTGACATTTTTTTAAGAGCTGATCATACAAGATACTGTTTAAAGTACTTTTACGATATAATTAGACTTGAAATTATATGTGTCTGCCTGAAAACTGTGCCAATGTTTATTTAAGCTAACTATGAAAACTCGCATGTTTAAAAATATACAAACCCATATAAAGATAAATCCACACCAACACAACACACACAATAAAAACGTTTTAGACAATCACAAATACAAACAAGTTTTTTAATTTCACATTTTCGCAATTTCCACTATCACATACGATAACGTCGTCATTTCAGCTTTATTTTAAACACGTAGAAAATATGAAAAAACACCGCCATGATTGTTTTTTTGGCGCGAAACCCGAGCGTTCTAGCGGTCATTTTTGAAAATGGAACACCGTTTTATAAATGTACGTGAGCACGCGAGTTAAAAGCAACATTAAGAAAACGTATCGCGACGACGAAGGTTATAAATGACAGCCATTTTTTTTAATAAAATAAAATCACTCCACAGATGCACTATTAACGCTTTTGTAGTATTTGAGCGTGAAAAAAACGTGTGAATTTCGCGAATTTTAATGTTTCTGTTTATTTTTGTTTTGTCCTTAGTTTCTAAGGCTACGAAGCGGCTTGCAAGGCGCCTGAACACTGACCATTGTATGAAGAAGGGGTGGGTGGGGTATTAATCGTGGGGGTGGAATAACTTTGCTTTTTAATTATGGTCGTGCGTCGATAGGGGTGGTTTTCGGTTTTTTGGGGTCACGGTGCCGAGACAGTTTCTGGGTCACATCTCTATTTTTGGGGTTTTGCTTTATAAGGATTGATTAGATCATGAGGAAGTGGTGGTAACACGGTTTTTGGAATGGTGGGGACGTGGTTCCGATTTTTTTATTGCTTTTTATGTTATTTGCAGTAACAAAAATATTTACGACTGGCATCGCATTCAGCAAGTAGGAAATAAAGTAATTTTTACCTGCAAAATACAAAATTACGAAAATTATTCACATATGACTTCTATGTAAAATCACAACAAAATCATTTTTTTAGTACAGATGGTGTCTTTTTTAGGCTCTAGTGCGAGAAGTGGGTCATTTTACGTCAGGTTCAAAACTTCGGAGGGCCATCTGTACTAAAAAACGTCGTACGAAACACGTGCAAAAACGAAATTCGTAACTCGTGTCGATTTAAAACATCACCACTCGTTTCGAATTTAATGTTTTTCACACTTGTGTCGTAATGTACTATTTCAGTACATATGGCGGTTTTTACGCGCCAGTGCGAGAAGTGGTTCATTTTACGTGAGGTCGAAATGTTCGGAGGGCCATATGTACAGAAAAACGTCGTACGATACACGTGCGAAAACGAAATTCGTAACTCGTCTCGATATAAAGTACTCCCTTCGGTCGTGGTTTAATTTATCTCCAATCGTTTCAAACTTCCTTTTTTTTGCTCTTGTATCGTAATGTACTATTCTAGTAGCAAACCATGCAACTCAGTCAACTCAGATACGCAGGTTTTGAACAGTAAGGTAAAGTAAAGTTTAATATCATTCGGGATTAGATTGTATACTTTGACCGCCATGCAAGAATTATTTCTGCTGCAAAGTTTTGTGTTTTTTTTAGGGTTCACAAGTCTTTAAGGATACCTTGTGTTAAAACTAGACCACTACTAATTATGACAATAAGACAAGTTTTTCTTAATTTACCGACTTCAAAAAAAGGAGGAGGTTCTCAATTCGACTTTTTTTTGTTGTACCTATGTATATGTATGCTACCTGATATCTCCGAGAATCGT
>JALPQI010016478.1:0-25140 GCA_025490895.1 Thaumatotibia leucotreta
GAAACTTTTGTTAAGAGGTTATTGTAAATACCGTCAATAAATAGTAACGAATGTAACAGGACATCAAATAAGTACAATACTAAATGGTGTCCTGTTTCAACCGCTACTACAATTGACGATCAGCGCCATGAGCCTGACTAAGAATAGCTTAATGTTTTTTTTTCATTGTTTTTTGTTGATGCGGTCAAAAATAGCCATTGAATATTATTTTATTTTTTAAATCCGCAATGCTAAAAAATCTGCACTTTTGTTTTCTTTTAATACTGTACCATTAAAAGAAAATAAAAGTGCAGATGTTTTAGTAAAGTTATTCTTTTTGTATAAAGTAATCTCAACTTACACAGTCAAAACATGACGTGTGTGACATTTATGACCGCGTCAAAAATTTAAACTTATTGTAAATAGCAACACCTACTTTAGTTATTAGTAGCACCCTGGCACCATCTAAATCGGAACATTTTTAGGCTGGTTTTGTTATCGCGCGGACGCTCTCCGCATGGAGCGCTCTCCACACTCGGACGAGACGCGAAGGCGGGCTAGGGGGAGGCGGGCGTTTGCTCTGTCAAACAGTGTGTGTTGACAGGCAAACGCCCGCTTCCCCCGTACCTGCCTTCGCCTCTCATCCGAGAGTGTGGACGCACGGTTATTATTAGTATTAACGCCATTTGCACACCGACGCAGGGAACTGCGAATCCAAAACGATTCGTAGGAATAGCCGATATATCGGAATTTCGCAGGGGTTCCGAGGGACATGAGTCGGTGTGCAAACGGGGTAAGCGTTTTAGAATGGTGCGGAGGCGTCTGTGCGGAGCCCCCGCGCAGATACCTGCTCGCGCTGCCAGCAGTGAGTGTTTTAGTATCGTGCTGAGCTCGGCGTGCATTGTTCGCGCTTGCACTCCGACGCTGTCAGCATGATACTAAAAAACATGTGCAGATGATCTGCGCGGATCGACCCACACAGACGGTCCGCGTGATATTGAAACCAGCCTTAAGGGAGATTCACTAGATGACATGACTAAATGAAAGAATCCATTTCCTTTGCCCCTGGCCAGCAAGCGCCTCCTTTCCCATATTATAAGTTATGCGGTACGTGCGATAAACGCGTGAAGACCGTACCTATAGCCCGATCTACTTGTACCTACCTACCTACGTACCACTACCACCGGCTCAAAGTAATGGTAGTAACTACTGCGAATTTTCTCCCCACTAGTTACCGCCAAACATGGTACTGGTAACTACACTGTCCATACTAGTTGCCACTACACACGCAGTTACCACTGGAACAAAATTGGCGGTAACAGTGGAAATATCCGTTTTATACTTACTGTAATTCTTTATGTGTACTTACCTATTCTTAATGTTTGTTATTGTAAAATAAAGTAGAATAAGATCTGCCTTTATTTATTTTACCATTCCTCGTAAATTAGATAAAAACATTCTAACAAACTGTTAAGGCCCGTCCAGAGATTCGCCGAATGTAGGCGAATGCCCATAGTAAGTTCATGCGTCGTTAGTGATTAACTATGGGCATTCGCCTACATTCGGCGAGTCTCTGGACGGGCCTTAAAATGTGTCAGCACACATGCTCCAAAGCATGCATATCGAATGCCAGTAACGAACATTCGCATGCGAAACGATGCGAACTCTGTAGAAAGCCAGAATTTCGCATGCAAACGCGACGGTGTGCAAACGACGTGAATTCGCCTAGGTACAAAGAAATACAAAACATTTTCAAGTTGTTTATTGCGTTCATGTTGTACATAAAACAAAAGAAGTGTTACATTAGTGGTGATAACTTGATAAGTTACAAACATGAACCCTGCATGGGCATAGTAATTACTTAATTATTTTGTTTCCACAACGCTAAAGAGTGCCATACACAATCGATCGCGGACTAGCCGCACACGGCGGATTCGTCGTTACGTTCCTCTACGTCCACATTCTCGGACGAGAGGCGAAGACGGGCATTTGACGGGTAAACGCCTGCCTTCGGCTCTCGCACGCGAGTGAATTGCCACCATTACGTCAAAAATGAATCGTTGATCATGATCACAAACAGCCGTACACATTCGATTTATCGTTACTATCGATCGTTCGACTCCCGCATTCACTTACACGCTCGATCCATCTGTACGATAAATAGGTAGGTTTGTTGCGACCGATTGTTCGTTATGACACGGGCCAATACTTCGTGTCAGCCTGGGTAATCGTCAAGGGACCCCCGGCACAATTAACTCGCCAATTGTATCAGAAAATCTGATTGGTGTCAATCTCTTTGTAAGTATTAATAATTTTCGCCTCCAAAACTTGCCCCGTCTGAACGCTCCTTAAAATTAAATCGATTTGAACACAAATGACAAACCTCCATTGCAGATATTATCGTAAAATATGTATGATCGATTGCAAATTAATTACAAATACAATTTTACAATATTGGAAAACAATAACATTTATTCTTCAACTGCTCCTCTGTACTAATTATCCGAACGCACGCGGCACGCATCTGCTGGCGCTGGACGCTGGCAACACCTAGTTAGTTTTTGTTTTGTCTGTTTGTTTTGGTTAGTCGTGGTTATTTACTAAAATTTATTAGATTTTCGTGTATTTCAGTGAAATATCAGTAAGTTTGCCTTGTGCATAGTGTTTGTGTGTTTGCAATTAAGTGTAAATGTGAAAATATCTGTGAAACTTGTGAGATTGTTCGTCTGTCGGCACAAATGGAATTAAGAAATAACCTAACATGTAAGTGATTTTCATCTTTATTTCACTAATTTTTATCGCCGGACTACTTCTATTACGTCCAAACGTAATACATTACTGTTTTCCGACGGTTTCTGTCGAATTATTCGTATTTTAGGATAATAAACTACTGTTTACTATCAATTCAAGGTTAATGGCCGCCATTTGTCGCCAACGTCAGATGTGTTTATCTTCTTATTACAGATTAACCATACAGATTGACCACTTTATTTTTTTATTTATTTTTTACCTCTTTTCAAAATCAAATTGACCGACTCAAAAACTAGCCAGAGGAGTTTATATGGATCCCAAATGTCGCCTGGCAACGGCTTATTCGTATCTTTTTAGCCACCCTGTATATTTTCAAAACTGTTAATTTCTTTTCGAAAGATTTTTCGAAAACTTTTTTCTCATTTTCTCTAACGCCTATCAAATGGGTTTCTCAAGATGATAACTCATAGTGTAAACATTTGAATAGTGCATGCATTTTTCAGTGAGTTGTGATGAAAATTGTTTTTTGACTAGTGTGTATCTCTGAAATTAAGCCGAATCCAGAAAAGTTCGTATAACATTATAGTCTCAAAATATGTTCAGCAATACATCTTTGAAGTCATGACGACCCTGTATAAATAAATGTCACATTTAAATATCAACATAAATTTTAATATTGTGTTACACTATGAAAACATGTATCTAAAAGGTTTTTTTAAGTGATTACCTACCTTGTTGTAATTTCCTTCCAATATCAATCATTATTACTGCCATCAGTGACAACCCTATTCACGCCGCACCGCAGCAGGCTAACTTCGCATGCGGGACACTCTCTCTTGCCGCTCTCTGAAAGCCTTTAACTATTTCTGTTGTAACTGTAACACATGTATTTTATAGGTACAATCAGCAAAAATATTTAGTAGCTACACCTAAATACAAAAATCTGCTACACTGTGCAGGTAAATTCACCGAAGCTGGCACGAATAAATCGAGAAAGTGTTAGACATAAATACTTATCTATGTGTGAATGTCAAAATGACAGTAGATATACAGGTTGATATAAAGCTGGATGCTTAGCCAAGTTGCCAATCGCTAACGCTTTTTAGCGTATCGTAGTTTTCCCTCTCTGCCACTCTTTCATATTAGTGCGACAAAGATAGTTAGCTGCCTTTCGTTTACGATTAACGATTAAGCGTTAGCGATTGGCAACTTGTCTAAGCACCCAGAGGCGCACAATAATATCCTTCTCACTCTAATCGAGGTGTGAGATAGGAATAACAGAGAAAGTTGAATTAAACCGTTAAACTCACGTGAAAACATGACACATGAGTTTCACAGTTTAATTAGTTATATTTAACAGAGATCGTTGTTCGAAAACGATATGCGATGTTCTAGCTTTTCCACTAGCCTTGATTTTGTATTATAGCCACGTCCGGATACTATATCGAATTCAGTTTATATTCCTGAGAGAACGATGGGGGAACCAGTGTCTTCGTAAACACAGTCGTCGAGTTCAGATGTTCTCAAACTTTATTGTCATGTGCCCGATAAAAATTAAAAGAACCCGGCAGTAAGACATAATGTATAAACCGCTTTATTAGCTCCGAAGTCAAACAGTAGTGACCCTGCCCGCGAAGCTGAAGATCCCAAGTTTGAATACCGGTGAGGGCACCTTGCGTATTAAAATCAAATATTTTTCCCTCAGTCATAGTTATTTTTATCCCCCTTATTCATAAACGTCTTCTAACTTAGCAAGCTGCTATGTATTTTATTGTCCCTTTCGGTCTTATCAATATGCCTGTAAGATAGAAAGGGACAAACAATATGTAACGGCTTGTTATGTTAGTAGGGGACGTTTATGAATAAGGGGGTATGTATTTATGTATCTATGTGTTAGATATTTATATTGTCGCTTAGTACCAATAACCCTTAAGCTTACTCTAGAACTAGGTATTCTGAATTCGTGTAAAAATGTCGCGTGATCCCAATGTTAGATTTTAATTAAGTTTACGCACTGACGCGCTCCTATGAAATGGTTTTCACGGAAGACCAGCGTCAAGGTACCTAACAAGTATTTTGACATAAAGCTGAGTGAAAACCTTTTCAATTACGCTTTACAAATTAATGATATGTTATAGTTTGTACCTATGTTTGTATTTTAAGCGCACTGGATAAATTATTTTTCTTTCTTTCTATATTTATTTCTATTGCTAGTACATAGGTACGTAAATATGGGATATGTGCTTAAAATATACCTAGCCAACACCATTGGTCCACGTTTCCTCTGAAGATCTTCGTGGGGCGCGCCCCCCAAAGGGGCATTTTAGGGGCATGTCCCCACCCTTTGAGAACCTGTGGTCTAGTCAAAGTTTTATGAGCTGGGTGTTCGTTAGGAGTTTCAAAGTGAAGTTAAGATTTGCATTGTAATGAACGTGATGGGGAAATGCTTGAAAAAGTACGACGGTAAATTTTATCATGTTTTTTGCTAGCATAATTTATCGGACAATCCATACTTAGCGGCTTGCTAAGTTAAGAGTCGTTTATGAATAAGGGGGTATGTGTATACCAATGTCCAGTAGAATCAAAAAAAATGTAAGCAAATATAGCTTTTTTTATGTGACGAAGATAGAAAACTGAGCTCTTAGCCCACCTTTTTTTTATACCACGTCGGTGGCAAACAAGCATACGGCTCGCCTGATGGAAAGCAGTCACCGTAGCCTATGGGCGCCTGCAACCCCAGGGGTGTCGACGTATGCGCGTTGCCGACCCAATAAAAACTTGTACACTCCTCTTTTTAAGAACCCCATACTGTAGTCCAACGGGAAAACCTCGGCAGGGGAGCTCATTCCACAGACGGACCGTCCGCGGGAGGAAGTTCCTCTGAAACCGCACGGTGCGCGACCATTTAGGAAATTTTGATGGAAAGCAGGAAAGGAACTGAGGCACATAGACATAGTGACCAAAAATCGCCTTTGCGCTGCCTACCCTGAGGACTGAGATGGATTGCGATGGATGAATTAGAAAAAGCCATGACTATTTCTAAGTAACTTGTGGGGCATTCAATTGTTAGTTGTTTATAGAGTTAGAAAAACGTATTACTGTTCACGACTCATGTTTCACCCTGTAGACATATTAATAAAACCGAAAAGGCATTAGTCATATTTATCGGCTTGCTAAATTAGGAGACATTTACGAATAATTCGGTAAGAAGAAAGTAATAGTATTATGGTCAGTCTTTTACCATTTATCGCGTGATGCCACACTAAAGAACTATACGGGTATGTAGGTAGTTAGAACGTGTCAACCACACGTCAGACGACAAACACGGGACCATAAGCCAAGTGGTAAACAAACACATGTAGTCAAAGCAAGATAAACAACCCAGTCGACCCAATTGGTCCCTATTACCTCACCTAGCTTTAATTCGGACCCTACACCCTTCTAAATTAGTTTAGCGCATAATTAGTTACTTAAACTTCACAAAAACCTTTTCTTGCTAATAAATAATTAAAGTAGGGTGTTCCCGCGGTGTGTCGGTGAATTGCGGACTCCCGACGGACTGTCCTTCTGTGGGGGTTGTTTGTGGTGAGTCCGGGTAATGCGCGACCCGGTAATGTACATCCCGACAATAGGAACACGACCCATTTTAATTTAAAGATTTTAAGACTAAAAGTAAGTGAATAAGTACATTTATTTGCAGTAATACATAAAATAAGCCGTGTGGTGACGGCAGTAAGAATACATTTGTCACCACCCCAACTCTTCCCGCGGGTGTTGTAAGAGTCGACTAAGGGATTGAAGTGTCACTGACTATTCTTTGATTAGATTGATGACGGGCAGCAGTATCATCATGTGGACACATTGCTGCGATCGCCAATCCGCTCGCCCATTGTGGCGATTATGAGCATTTACCTCCTAATGCGTCTATCTATACACATAGTTAATAGGAGAGACCTAAGCAGTGGACTGAGAAAGGCTGATGATGTAATACACATAATATGACAATATCTCTCAAAAGAGATTTTATTGTCCATTGCGCTTACGTCACATGATGTCGATTGACAATAAAGTCGATTATCCCATTTGATTAATGGTAATACACGACAACTTCTTCGAATATGAATGGTTGGATTCAGCAATAATGATCCAATGTCTCCTGACAAGGTACTTGTACGTGGGTGAATCAACTTTTTTCACGCCGGTTATATGCAAAATGATGCTACGAGGGCTGTTCCGAAAGTTTTTAGTTGCTCCGGTTCTATTCATGCGATTTAAATTAAATTTATATCATTGTGAGGTACATTTCAATACTTATTATGGTTAGTAAATTTATGCATGTGATGGGAATAGTTTTTTTATTATATTTTTTTTACAAAAAGCTGTTTTGTATGAAATTTAACATTGTATGGAGAAATTGGCAATTTTTGACACATTGAAGCGTATTTCGTATAAAAATCTTTGAAAGCTGTACTAAAATATACCCGGGATAAATAATTTAGTTCATTTTGCGTTTTTTAAATTATAATTGAACAAAAATGATTATTGATTGAATGATGATTTTTACAATATTCGAAATTCCAATTTTGGAGTTTACGATTTTTTTCGATGCCTACTCATTTATAATTAAAGTAAAGGATATCACGTAATTTGTACTTAAAAATAACGGAAATATTTTCAATTACTAGTACCTATAAAATAAAATAGTTTTATAAGCGAATGATGTTCATAGCATCTCATTAAAAAAGTGTCTTAAAAACCGGTATCATGGTCATTGGAGTAAGGCTCGACACGTCTTAGTAAAACAAAATAATAAAAATATCTAAAATCTTTACTAAAACAAATTTACACCGCCTAAAGCGTCATTGAAATATCCCTCAAAATGGTGTAAGTTTTATTGAAATCGCATGAATAGAACCGGAGCAACTAAAAACTTTCGGAACAGCCCTCGTACTTAAACTATGCAAAATGCATTCTGTTGTTAATAAGCCCTTTCCTTAATGAGCTACCTATAAACATGGACTACATGCATGTTTGCATAATTTAAGTAACATAATTTTGTATATAACCAGCGTGACATGACCGTGACGTAACGATAGCAATAACAGACAGAAAAGAATGATTCGGCCTTTAAAGCGGAATATATAAATAAATAATAATAAAATTAATATCTTGAGATATCTTACACAAATCGACCTAGTCCCAATTAAAGCTGAGCTTATCTCAAGTAAGGCTTGTGATGTGGCTACCAGGTGACGATATATACCTATAATAGATAGCTACATATAGATACTTAAATACATAGACAGCCATGACCAAGGAACAAATATTTGTGATAAATACATGCACAAAGAATGCCATCGCCGGGATTCGAACCCGGAACCTCCAGCTTCGTAGGCAGGTTCACTACCAACTAGGCTACGGAGGGTGGCAAAATATATGATATTTTTTTTGTAATTTTTTGGGATAAACATTGTATAGTTGCGCATTGGTGTCGCCCGTTTGTGGTGACATGATTACGGCACTTACACAGAAAGGCTGGCTGGGGTTTAAATATTCATTATGATTAATGACAGTGGATGAATTTTTGGGGATGAAATGTGTAAAGAGTTGTTGGACTAAAGGGTGAACTCTGCAGAGTTCTTCGACAAACATTGTGTTGACAAATGTTTGTTTAAAACTTGAATATTTTGTCTCGTAGGTACTTCCCCCTTATTAATGTCTCTTAACTTAGCAAACCGGTAAGTATTGTTTGTCCCTTTTGGACATACAGATAAGACCGAGAGGGACAAATAATATGGTTAAAAAAAAAGAACATTTCGATACAAATTCAAAAGAATTTTTCTTAGCTAGTGCGGAAAAGTAAACTTTGCGCACGCTCTTTTTAAGGCACTTGTTATGAAAAAAAGTCTTTCGATACACGTGTAAAAACTTCTTTTTTGCTCTTGTATCGAAATGTAGGTGCTATTTTTCGACGAGGGTGAAAGTTGGAGCCCGAGTGAAACGAGGGTGACAATCACCCGAGTTAAAAAGTAGTTTTTACACGTGTATCGAACGACTTTTTTCATAACAAGTGCCAAAGAGAAAGTCACGCACGAGAAGCGTGCGCAAAGTTTACTTTTCCGTACTAGTTAGGAAATAGTATTTTATCATACTTACCTACAACATTAGCATAGTTACTTACAAAATGTAACTATATAATTTCAAGCTCTGCTTGACTTTAATGTTGTATGTCCTTTTTGCTGGTGGTCCTTCTCACGATGTTGAAAACTATATATATATTATTACCTATGTATTTAAAAGAATACCAATCGTATCTGTTTTCCGTAATAAAGTTCCGAAAACTTTTCATTATATTTCAGTTTTTCCTGAAACCTTAAATAACCTGAAGAGAACCGTCTTGTGAAATAGAACATACGAGATACTTTTCTCTTTGATATGAATTCGAGTTCCGCCTTGCGAGTGATTAATGCTGAAACTTCTACTCTGAAACGCTTCGTAAAGTTGGACTTGCAGAGTTTTCCTCTTTGAGCAATTAAAATTTGAGATCGAATCGACTTTTTTAAATCGGATTATTTTAAAGTAATTGTGAAAACACAAATCAAATTATTTATTAACTAGATATTTTGATTACTACTTTTATTTTGTTCCCCAGTAGTTACACTACTTAATACCTCGGACGTTGATGATCTTGGTCGTTTCTTTTTAAATATGACTTCCAATATTTATAATTCCAGATTATTTTTTTCAATATTTTGTGTGAATCGGATAGAAATGAAAGAAATGAACCATTATATCGCGAGCAAACGCCTAATATATTTATCAGATAAGGCAAGAATCTTGAAAAAGTAACAAATTCTTTCATTCAGTTTCACATGCCCTAAAGAAAACCTTACAATCGAGAAGTCTGCACTAACACTTTAACTTTGAAATCTTTCATGTACCGTAAAACCACATAACTATAGTCCAAACGTACATAACAATGGTCCAAAACCTAATCGAATATATTGAATTAGGTATTGTTATATTAATCGTGCTATGTTTAGGCAAAAACTCCCTATTAACAATAAAAAAACTTTGACAAAGCCAAAAAGAAGAATGCGATTGACGCTTATTTAGGAGTGTAAATTGAGGACCGTAGTTGCAGTATTCGACTATACTTTTAACATATGGTGGTTCTGCGGCTAAAGAGGCTCTATCCTTCTTTGGAGAGGTGGGACGCCGCTTGCAGGAGAGGGGTTTGGACCCCAGCTCTGGGTCGGTCCAAGCCCCAGCTTGGACCCAACCTGGTGCAGAGGCTGGCTATCGCAGTTCAACGAGGCAACGCACCTTTGAACCCGGGGCTACACGGGGTGGGCTTTTCATTAAAAAGTGTGTTGAGTATTTGTTAGTTTATAAGTTAAATTGTAAGTAGGTATTAGTGCTTTTGTAATTTTAAAATTGTAAAATTAGAAGTTTGTTATTTAGTTAAGTTCACATAACTGAAAAGAAGACCCTAATTTTATGTGTCTTAACAATTTATAGATTACCTAAATAAATATTTGTTTTAATGTAATGTATGTTTCGTTCAACTACGTATAAACATATTATTATGAATTTACTCGGCAATAAGTTAAAGATGGAATATGCCTCCTGAGACCCTCATGGGGTCTTACAATACGAAGGAACAGTCTATTGTATCGTGAGTGACACTATTGTCCGATCGTCGAAAAGCTAATCTGGTCATTCCACAACAACAACTTGTGATATCGCTAGGTGTATTACGAGTATCTCAAATGTTAAGTAGGTAAATAAAATAGGTAATATGTAGATATGTTTATGTTGTTGATGTGTGTATGTTTTAGGCATAGTTTTAAAATGTTACAGTGTAGATTTTGTAGTTAATAACTGGAGCTTTATTTGAATAAATGGATATTTTATTTATTTAAAAAACCGGCCAAGTGCGAGTCGGACTCGCGCGCGAAGGGTTCCGTACCATTATCAATATATTATTAAAAAAATACAGTTAAATCAACCTACCTCAAAAACGATAGGAGATAATTTAATCAAACTAAAAATCGTTGATAGAGTTTATTAATGTGCATAACATATATTTTTTTTAGAATTTTATATCGCGTAGTTTAAAAAATAGAGGAGGGGGGACACATTTTGAGACTTTGAGAGCTGATATCTCGAAAACGATTTGCTTAAATGAAAATGAGATTTATAAACCTTCACATCATTTTCAAAGACCTTTCTATTAATACCCCACACGCTTATATACAACTAAAAAAATTTTTCTATCTCTCAGTTACATGTATGGAGGGCCCCCAGCTCAATGGTTTTTTTTTACAATTTAGTATCATAATCCTGTAGCGGTTCATACAACACATATCCTTACCAAATTTCGTTACTGTAGTATTTATAGTTTCCGAGTAAATCGGCTGTGACAGACGGACAGACGGACAGACGGACATGACGAATCTATAAGGGTTCCGTTTTTGCCATTTTGGCTACGGAACCCTAAAAACAGCTTGTTTAGAAAACTTCTCACTCTATATTGCTGAATCTTACCCAAGTATATTAAAAAACAAGTATTCTATATATCATTTCATAATATTCTATGGATGGATAATCAAAAACGTTGCATTGTAAAAATTACCTTCCGAGAGAGTATGAATACTGTTATCATAGTTCAACATTCTGTAACTTTGCTTATGTCATTATAACCAGAGTCCGGATTTTCCACGGCTACACAAAACACTATCGTAATCTAGCCAGTGAGAGAATAAACTCGTCCCCAAATAAAATAAAGTCGAATTGAGAACCTTCTCCTTTTTTTGAAGGCGGTCAACAAATACAGGGGTAGTTTTCCACCAGTACAATAAATCAACATACGTAATAGTAGTCTAACATACAAAATACTAGCATTTATTGGATCCCCCTCTCCCCGCAGCCGCGCGTCATACCGCACCGTTGACGCCTTGTAATTAGTGCGCCTATTATGTTACATTTGCATGAAGGATAATATTATAATAAAAACAATTATTTGTCGTGAAAAATCCGTGCTCTGATTCTAACATAAACATCATGAATGTGCCATAGGGTGCATTCATAAGAATGAAATAAATATTTTTCAACGACTAAACTGACGCATTCCTAGTTGACATATTTCGGACAAGATAATTTTTACCAATACAATTTTTTGACATTAAATATTATAAACTATAAAAGAGGTTAACAAAACGTTTATATCATAGGCATATTGAATGGTGACAAGTTTTGTTAATAATTTTCATTCATTTTAATTCTGTAAGTAGTACCTTAAAAATGAATGAAGTTTATTAATAATCGCAATATTTAATATTAGTTCCAAATGTTACTAATATTTGGATGAATTTTATGCCACCAACATCGCTGTTGTCAAAGTAGCATTAGAATATTGTGAGCGTAATCTATCCGCTATTATAAGTATATGAATACATTAATTCAGGTAGATTATATCTTTGGGTTAGAACAAAACCTTACTTATTTAGTGATCGAAACTTTGGGTGTAAAACTTATAACAACTTGTCAAGTGGACATGAAAAACATAGGGAAAATTGCTAGTAGCTGGCCACTGTCCAGTAACTGGAGGTGTCCAGTTATAAGGACAAGGATAAGGTGTTATATAAAAATGAACGCTATGTGCTTATAGTTAGAATTCATTTTATGTGTCATGACATTGCTCTTCCAAAATGAATTTTAATTATAAGTATATAGAATTCAGGTGGTACCTAGTCTAATTATAAGTGTATAGAATTCATGGTAGGTGGCCAGTTACTGGAGGGTGGCCAGTTACTAGCAATTTAGCCAACATCCATAAAATATACATAATTACATATCAACACACCCAAACATTGTGAGTTCAAGATTCAGAGATAGGCAATAAAATTGGATACCGATTTTTCAATAATATTCATATTATTTGTCTTGGTTTGCCTGTGGTTGTTTGTTAGTGTTGCCATAATTATGTCAATTTTGATTTTTTGTTAAAGTTTTGTACCCATAGTTCCGATCACAGCTTATCATAGACGATCAATTTTATTGCTTAGCTATTCTATCTAACACAATATGAAAGAACGAAATAGCTGCCTAATGCCCGCTTTCCACTGAGAGCGGAGTGGACTCTTTAACGGCTCCGTTTCACGTTCATCGCTCGCTAAGGACTAGTATTCAGATTCAGTTGACGCTGCGAGTCACAACAGCAGTGCAAGTTAAACGGACCCGTTAATGACTCCGCTCCGCTCGCAGTAGAAAGCAGGCAGTAGCTATGACCGCCTATGGACCTTAAATGCAATACTGCTTTAAACCCAAAATCGTATAAACATTTAATGAAGCCTTATGTACTAACACTAATAATTTAAGTTTGTACATTAAAAAACAAATGAAAAACTTCTGAAAACCATAGTGATATCATTTTTACATTTAAAGCGCAATCTTATTTTATATCTGATGATTTTTCGCAGTAACAAAAGGAAAATTGTACATCTATACCACTTTGGGTAATATTTTAATGTTACTGCAAAATTAATATACAGACTACATGAAAAAAATACTTGTTTCGTTACCATTCTGTTTCATTTTTGGGCTAAATACGCAATCCTGACAGCTTACATTATGTTTCAAAAACTGACATTGTAGAAAGATACAGATGTAGTGCAAAATCCTTTCGATTCGGCTTTTCACGGAAACGCCCGAATTAATCTCCGTCTCAATTAGCTTCAGTGCAATATATACTGAAGTTCATTGTGACAGCAATATGAATTCGGATGTTTCCGTGAAAAGCCGAAGAGAAAGTATTTTCCACTACATCTGTAATACAGGGTGTAAGTCTAATACAGGCGAAGCTCTTAACGGGTGTTAGTTTACGACATATTAAGTAGATTCAAATAACTTTTACTTAAAATTAGAGCAACAAAATTTTCCATACAAAATAATTCGGCGCGCAATGTAGAGCAACATACGCGAGTTAAGCATTCATTGACAGCTAATTTCAAAAGCAGATGACATAACTGCCATATCAACAATAACAAATGTTCGTACCTACATTGCTGCTCCGATAATCTTTAAAAAATTCTGTGGGGTCTAAATTAACAGTAACTTTAAAAAAACCTTGTAATCCATGATAACACTAATGAATCCCATGCCTGGTTTTATTGATCGCCCGTATTAGATTTACACACTGTATATTGAACTGACAGCTGTCAGGATTGACTTCATGGTGTAATATAGTTTTTTTGTGTGGTATAGTTCTAAGCCGCATGTATCTATTTACCTATATGACGAAAACAATAAGAACACATTACAAAATAAATCGAATAAGCCATCGCTAAAAATATACTGGAATTCGAACCACTACTAAAAAATAAAACATAAACAAAAACTAAAACAAAATATATTTCTTAAAATGGGATATAAGTACCAGTGATCCACGATGCATTAGTATGCGATATGAGCACTTTACCGCAAAGATATAAAGGTTAAATTTTAACCATTAGATTTTCCCGATATTCCAATAATCTTGTCTCTTTGGCATAGTCGAATACTAGTACAATGTCAAGACTGGTACTATATGCAAAAACCGGCCAAGTGCGAGTCGGACTCGCGCGCGAAGGGTTCCGTACCATTATCAATTTATTATTTAAAAAATACAGTTAAATCAACCTACCTCAAAAACTATAGAAGATAATTTAATGAAACCAAAAATCGTTGATAGAGTTTATTAATGTACATAACATATATTTTTTTTTGAATTTTATATCGCGTAGTTTAAAAAATAGAGGGGGGGACACATTTTCATACTTTGAGAGCTGATATCTCGAAAACGATTTGCTTAAATAAAAATTAGATGTATAAACCTTCATATCATTTTCAAAGACCTTTCTATTAATACCCCACACGCTTATATACAACTAAAAAAAATTTTCTATCCCTCAGTTACATGTATGGAGGGCCCCCACCCCCAATGGATTTTTTTACAATTTAGTATCATAATCCTGTAGCGGTTTATACAACACATATTCTTACCAAATTTCGTTACTGTAGCATTTATAGTTTCCGAGTAAATCGGCTGTGACAGACGGACAGACGGACATGACGAATCTATAAGGGTTCCGTTTTTGCCATTTTGGCTACGGAACCCTAAAAATGTGTAGATAGAAAATAAAGAGTATTTATTTCTGAAATAATAATTTTAGGTACCAGGGGTCTCCGCACTAGGCTACTGCCTGTCTGTATGTCCCGGCTGCCTGTATCATAGGAAACCAAGTACAGTTGAATAACAAAATTTGTTACAAATTCAAATGTCACGTACAAATTACTTAATCTAAGCCATTACTATTACTAAGCTCAATATTTAGTCTAAGTATCATATCTAATATTGATTCCGTCTCAATATAATTTTGAGAGTAAACATTTGAAAATAAGTTTTTTTGTTTCTGCTTAAGTACAGTCAAAGACAAAATAAGGTGTAGGTACTGAAAAATGTTCTAAAACATATCCCAGTGCACTCTAATTTTGTTTAATAAGAACGTCGTAACATATTTTATGAGCGGATTCATTCCATACTTATTTTTGCACTTCACTGTATGTAACTTACCATCAATCATTCGCATTTTATTCAATTTCCTTTTAGTTCTCTTCGTGCATGACGTCACATAATACAATTTTACAACATCATCATTTCAACTCACGCCTCTCACCCACACATCCGTATCGCATTTATGACACGTGAGAACGGAACAGTTTTCCCTAACATTACACGAATACAAATTACGCGGAGGCAAAATTTATCTACCATTTCCGAAAATATTCTATTGTTTTCGTAAAATGTTTGTTGAATGTCTTTACAGAATATTTATGGTATACTTTGTTGTGTACTATCTATGTTTTGATAAAATACACTTTACTGCGGTATATTTCTTTCTTCTGCCATGTTTGTTTATTTTACAGTCCTGTTTACCTACAAAGATTTAGCATCTGCGCCTCTGTGCATTTCATTCGTACTTTGTATAGTATACAGGGTGTTTGGTTAGCGGTGTCGGAGCTTTTAAGGGCTTAAACTACAATCAATTTTATCGATAAATTACCATACAATTTTTTTTTTTGTGCGAACGATAATTAAATGGCGGCCATTTTAAAATTTCAACCAGACGAATACAGGCGCACGTGATATTTCTAGAATTATACGTTTGTTACCGGTCCTATCCTTGCAAAAAAAATCTCATTAGAGAGCTTATTAGATAATCAAACTAATTAAGCTAATCATTTGACTCAACTATTTGAACAACAAGGCTAAAAAATTTTTTTTTAATTAAAAATAGTAAAAATTCACCTTAATTTTTCAATTAATTTAATTTTGCATGAAAACTAGGTCGTTAAGATAGGTTTCTGGTGTTGTTATTTATTAGTACAGTATGTTAGCTAAAAAATAACACCATAATTACAGTTATACCTTAAGTACTTTAGGAATTACAAGTGCTCAAACATACACCAAAACAGCTGCATTTAGCGTTCCCGATACAAAATCCAGAAACAAATGAATGTCAGTAGTGTACTGACTAGTGAAATGGCCGCCTTCCATCCATCCAGTGCATGTTTGAGCACTTCTAATTCCTAAAGTACTTAAGGTATAACTGTAATTATGGTGTTGTGTTTTAGCTAACATCCTGTACTAACAAATAACAACACCAAAAACCAGACCTATCTTAACGACCTAGTTTTCATGCAAAATTAAATTAATTGAAAAATTAAGGTGATTTTTTTACTATTTTTAATAAAAAACATTTTTTTTAGCTTTGTTGTTCAAATAGTTGAGTCAAATGATTAGCTTAGTTTGCTTATCTAATGAGCTCTCTAACGAGATTTTTTTTGCAAGGATAGGACCGATAACAAATGTATAATTCCAGAAATATCACGTGCGCCCGTATTCGTCTGTTTGAAATTTTAAAATGACCGACATTTAATTATCGTTAGCACAAAAAAAATTGTATGGTAATTTATCGATGAAATCGATTGTAGTTTAAGCCCTTAAAAGCTCCGACACCGCTAACCAAACACCCTGTATAATAATGATAGTGTGACTACATAAAACACACATAAAACAAAATATAATAGTTTAATAATGCCCGAAACGAAACGTCAGGATATAATTAAACGTAAGTTTACGCGATTAAGACCAGTTTGTCTTCAAATATGAGTGATAATCGTGAAAGTTTAAATCAATATATAATATTTTGATTTATGTTTCATAAAAAATTCTAAAAAGTGGTCTTATGTAAAAGGAAGTTTTTCACATAATGCTAAAAAGTATATCAATTAGCTTAGTTTACGTAAGATATTGTTTGAGAGTGTTTTTTTTTTACTTTGTGTGTACTTTATTTTCCACATTTATTCATCAGTGTTATTCACTAAGGAAACCGCCTTGCTGTCAGCGCTGTGTCAGCGCTGCGGCAGCGTCGAGCCTAAAAATGGTATTGACTAATGTAGGTACTTTAAGCGACACTAGTGCTCGGCGACGAATGCGGTGTGAGCTGGAACTACACTGCGTCGAGAGTTTGACGTTTAATGTACGAACTTCATATTCTCTAACGAAAAACAGCGACGAACTAGCCCACAACCTCGCTCACAGCCTCGACTCCTAATGTCAAATCAAACAGCTAGGATTTTAGACAGGGCTGTCTCGACGTCGAGATCGTTGACGAACGCAGCGTCGAATGTGTGAATAAGAGAATAGCATAGCTGGAAATACTATCCCCCTTGTTCATAGACGTCCAACCTAGCGACCTAATATCGTTTGTCCCTCCCGTCTTATAGAAATATTGATAAGACGAATAGAGACAAACGATGTTGATCAGCTTGATAAGTAGGTTTCCTAACGACGTTTTCATTTATATATTTTTTTATATATCTTGGGACATTTTACACAAATCGACCTAGTTCCACGGTAAGCTCAATTAAGGCTTGTGATGTGGGTATCAGGCGGCGATATATATAATAGATACACATAGATACTTAAATACATAGACAGCCATGACCAAAGAACAAATATTTGTGATAAATAAATACACAAAATAATGCCCCCGCCGGGATTCGAACCCGGAACCTCCAGCTTCGTAGGCAGGGTCACTACCAACTAGGCTACGGAGGCTGACGTTGATGAATAAGATGATATATCTCTCCCATAAAAAATGGACAACCAGATACGCCTTTTTTTGACGCCAGGGAGAATGCATTTACGTATCATCAACCCGGGCTAGGGGAGCCCAATGGTATTTGGGGTAATGTGGTATGCAGGGAGCGAAACCGGTATTTAACAAAAATCTCGAAATAGCTCAATATTTTAAAATGTTTTATACTCTTTATGTACTGCTCAATTTTTATGTAATTTACAATATTATATCATATTTTTAAATTACTCCATTATTTTACAATTTTTATACCGAAGAACGGAAAAGAACGAAAACAGAACCGTTCTTTTTGTATGGAGAAAATAAAAGTTCCGGTACCTGGTGGTATGTAGGGAATCACTACATAGTATAAAATAAAGTCACTTTTTCTGTCCCTATGTACCTTTGTACGCGTAAATCTTTAAAACTACGCAACGGATTTTGAAGAGATTTTTTTTAAAAGGTAGAGTATTTCAACAGGAAGGTTTTTATGTAGGTATAGTACCCGTGCGCAGTCGAGGCGGGTCGCTAGTACCCACTAAACTCTCCTGCGACGTTGCCCTCTCTTCCGTTATGGGGAGCATCTCAGGATCGTGTAACTACATTCTACCACAATTCTCCCCCAACCCCAACCCGAAAGGTAAGCCCTAAATTTTGCAAAGTATCTCGACATTCCAGTCAGGTGCACCACATAATGTGACCAAATTGAGCAAGAACTTTGAATAATCGGTTCTCTAATGTTTTAAACACTTAAATAATAATTGCCCGTGGAATAAAGACGCTTTTAATGTTTAATTGCATTATAAACCGCCACTTAAACTGTAGTTAAGTCTTCAGACATAAATCTTGGAGATTTTATCCTTTAAGTTACGGTGTATTTAAGTCTGAGGTTTTGGCATTTATGTAGTTAAATACGACATAGTTGCACCTTGCCATTTCATCGTATTTTGTCTTTTAGAGATCGGAAGTAAATGAACTAAAAACACAAAAACAATTCATTTGATTTATTAACGGTTCCAAATAAATAGGTTAAAGATCTATAGGTTTAATAAAAATAAAAATTTTATTAACATACATTTACATGAATAAAAAAAATAACAATTTAAAAAACAATAACTACTTAGGAATAATATTAACTACAAACTAAATCTTAAAAAGTAAGTTAGTAAAAGTAATATTAAAATATTAACTTAAATAAAACTAAACCTAAAAAAAACCCTTGAAAGGAGCTACCCACCCAAACCGCCCCGATTGGTTCCCGACGCCAAGGTGCCCATCACGCTCGCAGCCTTTCCGCGCTGAATCGCTATGGACAGCCTTTGCTCCAGGAACGAACCGGAGCGGGGATCAAGGCCCCTTTCGTGCAGGCATCGTCGTTTAATAAATACTTATCAAGTTATCACCATACATTTACATCAAAGAAGTACTTACTTATGGACTTAATGATCACACGAACACAAGATGAATGTCGATTATAAGTCGATCTAAGTGTGATAAGTGTATCATAATATACACTAAATATATCACATTTCCAAATATATGCAAACATGTCTTGTCCATAAAGATATTAAAAATAGAATACGCATGATTTACACCTATCTCTCATAATAACTTGACTATACAGGGTGTAAGTCTAATACGGGCGAAGCTCTTAACAGGGTGTTAGTTTACGACATAATAAGTACATTCAAATAACTTTTACTTAAAATTAGAGCAACAAAATTTTCCATACAAAATAATTCGGCGCGTAATGTAGAGCAACATACGCGAGTTAAACACTCGTTGACAGCTAATTTCAAAAGCAGATGACATAACTGACATGTCAACAATAACAAATGTTCGTACCTACACCTACATTGCTGCTCCGATAATCTTAAAAAAATTCTGTGGGGTCATAATTAAGAGTAACTTTAAAAAAAACCTTATAATCCATGATTACACTAATGAATCCCATGCCTGGTTTAATTAATCGCCCGTATTAGATTTACACACTGTATAATTATGCAGACCCTGTCTTTCTAATCCCAAATCAATCTCTCATCCTCATATTCCTTAAGGAAGCTGACATGGAAGCTGGCGACCTGATCCATCATGTAGTTGAACTCCTCGCGAGGATGGAGGATGGTCGTCCGGAAGTGGAGAGTGCCTTCCGCCTGGCCGAATCCTGAGCCGGGTACTACGCAGATACCTGGAAACATTCCATGTGAACAAAATGTAAAAATTATGGTGATCTATTCAAGAGTCACGTCACGTCAAGTCGTCACGTCATCAGCCTATCACAGTCCACTGCTGGACGTAGGCCTCTCCTATTAACTATGCGTATAGACGCATTAGAAGTTAAATGCCCATAATCGCCACGCTGGGCAAGCGGATTGGCGATCGCAGTAATGTGTCCACTATGATGACGCTGCTGCCCATCATCAATCGTTATCAAAAATGGCCAGTGACACTTCAATCACTTAGTCGGTTCTTACGACACCCGCAAGAAGAGTTGGGGTGGTGACAAATGTATTCTTCCTGCCGTCACCACACGGCCAAGGAAACATTCCATGTGAACAAAATGTAAAAAATATGGTAATCTGTTCAAGAGTGCTTAGCCAATATTTAAAAAACCGGCCAAGTGCGAGTCGGACTCGCGCGCAAAGGGTTCCGTACCATTATCAATTTATTATTAAAAAAATACAGTTAAATCAACCTACCTCAAAAACTATAGGAGATAATTTTATCAAACCAAAAATCGTTGATAGCGTTTATTAATGTACATAACATATATTTTTTTCAGAATTTTATATCGCGTAGTTTAAAAAATAGAGGGGGGGGGACACATTTTTCAGACTTTGAGACCTGATATCTCGAAAACGATTTGCTTAAATAAAAATGTGATGTATAAACCTTCATATCATTTTCAAAGACTTTTCTATTAATATCCCACACGCTTATGTACAACTAAAAAAAAAATTCTATCCCTCAGTTACATGTATGGAGGGCCCCCACCCCAATGGTTTTTTTTTACAATTTAGTATCACATTCCTGTAGCGGTTCATACAACACATATCTTTACCAAATTTCGTTACTGTAGCATTTATAGTTTCCGAGTAAATTGGCTGTGACAGACGGACAGACGGACAGACGGACATGACGAATCTATAAGGGTTCCGTTTTTGCCATTTTGGCTACGGAACCCTAAAAACAAACGGGTCTTAATCGCGTAAACTTACGTTTCATTATATCCTGACGTTTCGGGCATGACGTTACACCCATGGTCGCAGGCAGACTCAACGACAGGATAATTATAATTAGTAAGTTTACGCGATTAAGACCCGTTTGTCTTTAAAATATGAGTGCTTAGCCAAGTTGCAAATCGCTAACGCGCAGTACCGTATTATAGTTTTCCCTCCTTCTCTTTCTTATTAGTGCGACGAAGACAGTTCCTTCAGTTTCAGGCCTTTCGTTTACGATTGACGATTGAAGGTTAGCAGCATTGGCAACTTGGCTAAGCACCAAGGGAATATGGTTCTGCTTCTAAGGGGGCGAATGTGAAATAAATTTTAACTGTCCCTTTTCTTTAGGATAGTGATCTTTGTTTATATCCGGACAAAATTATCACATACTTTATTCGGGGTTGGTGAAACTTGGTCTATGGTGAAACAGACCGTCAGTGTCGTGTTCAGATAACGATGCTTACGATGCGAAAGGACGACTTCATTTCGCAATATTTATGTTGTACCTTCTTATCGGCTTAACGGCCCAGGTCCACCCAATAAGCTTACCATGCCAAAATTTCGCACTTTTTTGCATTTTATAAAAAAAAAATATATTTCTGGCGAATCTTCCCGGACCCGTCTCGTTCTACGAGCCATCCATAAAGATGCCAAGGAACTTTATTCCTAACAAGGTAAGTTACCTGTTTCTTCAAGTAGACGCATGCAGTAGAACTCATCAGGCGTCACCCCGTGCGCAGACGCAGCGGCCACCGCTCGCGGTGACATGGAAAACCTCGGAAACGCGAACATTGACGCCTGCGCATAAATAATAAAATAAATAAATATCTTAGGCAGCATATGGCAAGACTTGTTTTCAAAGCTTATTTTTAAAAACTATTAGTGTGAAAAAACCTTTGATACACAGTGCACTGTTGAAAACAAAGAATATACCTCTTCCCTTTAGATAATAAAATTAGGGATCAACTAAAGTCTATGATCAAAACCGCCAATATCATAGGTTTTCTGTTGTAAACTGCCATATTTGCCTATACCAAAATACCTGAGTCCGTATTTGTGCAGTCCGTCCGCAGTGATTAGTAAATTGCTTAATTTTTAATCAAGGAAACAGCAGTTTACAACAGAAAACGTGTACGTTTAGGTCCGAAAATTGTTTACTAGATAAGACAACGAAGGATGAATGGACGGTATGTATAATAGATAGATACATATTATAGGTACTTAAACATAAATACACAGACAGCCACGACCAAGGAACAAATATTTGTAACAAATAAATAAATAATGCCCTCGGTTCGGTAAAACTTTGCACGCGGTTAAAACAAGTAATCACCACACTTACATCAATAGGATTACAAGAGAAAGTTGGTATGGAGTTAAGCTTCTGATACGCCGTGGCGGTGCGTTCGCGCAACGTTCGGCGAACGGTTGCGAGCTCGCGCGCGAACTGTTCGTAGGACGGCTCGCCGGGCGCTGGTGGCTTCATCTGAAAAGAACGAGCATTGTACATATTGTCTGTGTGTTGTACTGACGTCAGGATATAATTAAACGTAAGTTTACGCGATTAAGACCAGTTTGTCTGTAAAATATGAGTGATAATCGTTAAAGTAACGTAAGTTTACGCGATTAAGACCCGTTTGTCTGTAAAATATGAGTGATAATCGTGAAAGTTTAAATCAATATAACGAGCATTGTACTTTAAAGACATGAATTAAATGCTAAAAGTTGATGCGATGGATATCCATTACGCCTAGGTATAATTTTTAAAGAGTAAGGGTGCGGCTCCATTGAGGTGGAGAGGAGCGGAGATGTGCAAAATTAGGCCAATGAGACCGCATGACAGTGTTTCGAATTTTGAATTTGAAGAATGTAATTGGTCAATTTTGCACATCTCCGCTCCTCTCCGCTTCAGTGGAGCCGCACCCTTAGGGTTTGGTAGGTAGGCACTGAACTGAAACGTAAAAGAAATATTATGTAGCAAATACAATTTGTGTTTACTCATTTTTTTTTTCGAAGTCAACAAGCGCGCTCACTTTTGTTTTCTATTTGATATTGAGTGCAGTAACCAAAATCACTCAACCTTTTGGGTTCGATTATGCGGAAAGCCAGCTCTTTATACGAGTATGTTTTCCAGGAGTATTTTTTCTAGCTCAAGACTAGACCTATTTTTTTTAGTTACAACTAGTTGATTGTTTTCATCATCATCACCATCATGATGTATTGTTTTCACTTTAAATTAATGATTTCATAAAAACTATCGCATTCGTAAAACGACTGTGTCACACCAATTCTTCCTGTCGTCTTAGACCAATGTCGTAACGATATTGCAGCGCATCTGGGATGTTCGCGGAGGCTGGAGTAGATTGTTTTTATGCCATTATGCGGAAACGCTGCACATCCCTGCTGCGTCGACTGCAGGCCAGCTCCAACGGAATCCTAACCACATTCACGCGCAGACTCAAGTATCTGCCAGTATGTCAACCATTGTTCCGAGATCCATGCCACTTTCGCCTACATATAATAAGTTATTGTATTTATTCTTTGTATGTTAGACTAACAATAGAATAAGTTTTTTGACGTAAATTTTACTAACTAGATATGACCCATGAAGGTCGAAATAAAATTAATTTGAAATTGAATTTTTGTAACCTTAGGTACTTTAATGTTTTTTGTCTTTACTTACAATGCAGTCAAGCGCGCACTGCCCCAGCAGATTCGGACACTGCGCAACAGCCCGCGCTGCCTCGAAAGCTCTCCTCGCTGCCTCGGACAACCGAGGTATCTCCACCAGACCGGCGCGTGCGCCGCATTCCGCCGCCCAGCCTTTGGATGCTGTCATGAAGCTTGCGAGTTGTAGGGACGAGTATGGAGCACCCATTTCGTGCATCACCTGTAATATTAAATTACATACACTCCGTTTGATCATAGAAAAGCCTTCGGAACGTTATCGTCATCGTCATTAGCCTATATTAGTCCACTGCTGGACGTAGGCCTCTTCTATTAACTTTGCGTATAGACGCATTAGGAGGTAAATGCCCATAATCGCCAGTAATGTGTCCACATCATTAATCTTATATCAAAGAATGGCTAGTGACACTTCAATCCTTTAGGCTCTTACGACACCTGCGGGAAGAATTGGGACCTAACAAATGTCACCACACGGCCACAAGATTAAATAAAGTCTTTCGGAATTATGATTTTGGCCATTTCTCTCTATGGTATCAATTTCTTCTAGCTTCTACCAGATTTGACTTCAGTTCAGAATAATGTTGCCGATAGACGTGTGTACTAACCCTTTTGAATGACAGGAATGGTTTAGAGACGATGTTTTCCTGGTACACCTCATCAGCCAATAGGAAGAGTCGCCGACGATGTGCGAATTTGATTATCTCTTCCATGTTCTCTCGTGTCAATACCTGAAATCAACGACTAATTTTAATAAGTACTAAATTGTCTCATTGTTCCCTTTCTTCATTTTGTTTCCGGTAACATGCAGCCAAGTGGTCATCCTTACAAATGATATCTTGTATATACTATACTAAGATAGATATATATATACTAAGATCGTATGTAGCATAGAATGGTTGCGTTTTCGTACATAAGTATTGAGTCATTTCAGGAGCAGACTATTCGAAATGTAGCTGTCTCAATAACATTGACCCGAAACAACTGAGTGTTGTCCACTAAAGTCAGTAGTTTAGTGGGTAAGACCGTAAGTGCACTTAATCTTATGGTAGATAGTCAGGATATAAATGGTGGGTTTTTCAAGGTGACAGCAGTTAAAATGAAGAAGTTCCTTAGGTGCTCATTTTAAATAGGCATTCCTGTTTTTAGCATCAATCAAATTTCTTTCTGAAAACGTTGAATCCTGACCTAACTCAATTTACGTGGTAGTTATCTGCGACTACCTCAGGATTCAAAATTATTGTAAAAAATCTCCAAATGTCAATTTCCAGATATTAAAAGTACGAGATCTATTGGTCAAGATTTACCCCCTTATTCAT
>JALPQI010016479.1:0-22965 GCA_025490895.1 Thaumatotibia leucotreta
ATTGCAACATTTTTGTTTACAATGCTACCATAATGTGTTCTAACTTACCACACCTTTTGCCTGACAATGAAAAAAATAAGCATAATAGGTAAAAAACGATATAACCTGTCACTAAAATAAAAATAAAAACCAACATAAACAAAATACCTGTAGCCTTCTGGGCAGCCCGTCCATAACAGCAATTATAAGGACAAATACCTTAATTGATTTTGTATGGATTATTTATGTTCATTCATATTGTGCTTTAACTGGATAAAGTTACGATGTGTTTCTCATATTGCCGTGAGTACCTACCTACTGTGTCGAACGTTTCCTGAGTTTAATTACGAAATTGTTTGAATAATAGCAACTCCCGAACGCTATGAAACGGTCTATTTATGTGGAGAATACTGTAAACCGTAGGTGCGGGGCTAATCATTCATTGTTTAGAATATTTCGCGCCCGGCCGCGGAACCGTCTGTTATTTTAGTCCTTTAGTAACTTTACGATGCTGATACAGATCTAAATAGCCAGTGAGCGAAAATATAGGGTAATGTAGCGAAAACTAAGGGCTACATGCAGGAAAGTAGTAGTATATTATGGCCTATACTGTCAGTATTTCTGAAATACTTAACGTGATTACGATTTCAAAATTACTGATTATTCGTAGTTCTACATTTCTAACGGTAAATAAATACCTAAACAAACTACTGTTTCCATTATAAATTTGAAGGCAACTTGGAAATCAGTAGCTACGTAGAAACCCTGCGATCGTTTTACGAAATCGATACAATAATAGGTATAATAGACGTAATTTATGTAGTAATAAATACAATATATCATGTATATAGTCCGGCTGGCGGGAAAGCGCCCTCGTTTCCTGATCTAGGGAGAGAAATTTAATTAAACTGATGTCTAGAATATTAAACAATTTAAACGTAACGGGTCGAAAACGATCTGTGCTATGTTCAGACTAAGGATAACTGATAATTTTTCAATGTCGCTTAAATAACACATTTTCGAAGTACGTAGGTACATATGTATGAATACTTATTGATCACTTAGTTCCAATGTATATTATTAGTACCTACTTTGGACATATCCAGATATTTTTCCGAATACATATGTATTGTGAATTACCTTACCTACCTGTCTGTCCTACTACAGATTTTCTATATATTATCCGGATGTAAATTAGGAATGTTTCAAGGACGTAATTGATGTAGGTATAGGTGAAAAAGATAAGAAAAGCTCCTGTTGTATGTGGTTGTAATCTATCCATATAGGCATTTATTTTGTTTGTGTTCACATTTTAAACAAGTATTGTCTATTTTAATAGATCACTACTACATAAATACAACAGGTCACTTACTTAAGTTTTTTACCTAATATCCAACACTAGCCCAAATCGGTTGTTGGAGCATCTTTAACGTAGCAAGACTAGCAAGTGTTCGTTTATATATTTTATATGACATTGTTTATTTATTACTTTTAATAGTATGTTTAATTTTTTGTAAAATCACACTTTGGTTTTGTTCGTACCTTTATGTACAGTCAAGGGCATTAATATATATACACTTCTCCATACTGATCCCTTACAAATGTGTCTATATATTAATGCACTCGACTGTACTGGCTGAGTCGTTGACCAATAAGGTAAATAGGTATACATATACCAAAACCAACTTCATTTGTCAGACTGCCATTCCTCCAAATTGTCAGAAACACTTCCCAGAACTCTTATTGTCAATTTTAATGGTCTTTAATCTTAGTTACGGACACCGTTACTAATATTTCTTACGATGGCAATGTGTTAGGTACCCGTTAGGGTTTGGCGAGTAACGTTCAGTTCAATGATTCACACTGGTGACTAAACAAGTTTTAGTAATCAAATCACCCACTATTTCCCGTGAAATACGATTACGTTGATCAGTCTATACCTGCCGCAGAAACTTGGCATGCTGTCAATAGCTACGAGTAAAATCATTCTCTAAATGCGTCTATTGACAAACAATAAAATAAAAATTCATGATAACGTTTCTGGAAACTGTATCATAATGTTGAAGGTTACGATTTTATGGCAAACAAACGAATAAAAATCGGTCAAGTGCGAGTCGAACTGACGCTCAGATTTGTTATAGCTACAATATAATCACCAAACTAAAAAAAACTGGCTTCAACCGACTTCTTCAAGATCCCATCATCAGACCCAGGCTTAGTGCCAACGGGACCATGGAGGAGTTATACCCATGCGCTTAAAAAAAACAGTAGAATAATTGAGAACATCCTCTTTTTTTACAGTCGCTTAAATTACGTCTTCCTTGTGATTTTTTAACTTTTTTACCTACCTATTAGGTTTTACAACCGACATTTTACGATAGACGGACGGATAATCATAATCACATAGCGGAGACATTTACCAGTCTTCTGGTACTGAACCCTAAAAAATAACGATAGGTAATATGTATAGAGTATAAAATCAGGCCAGTTAGTATAAACCTTTTGCACAGCGCGAATTGGGTCGTGTTTGTAAAATGATATTGCATAAGCGAGGTGTAATATTTGATAGGAGCGTGCGGGGAACTAAACAATAATCAGTAAAACGTTATAATTGCTGTTTAGCTCAACGTTGGTTTCACATCAAAATGGGAGTAAAAAAAAGCCTAATCCTATTTTTTAAACCAGACCAAGTAAAACATGTTAACCTATAAATTTGGAAAAATCAATACCTACAGTAAGTGATAATTGGACGTAATTATGCGAAAAAGAACCAATCCAAACGAATATTTTATTTTAAAATTGACTTGCTTGTTTTGATTTAAGTTGTTAATTAGAATGAAGGATTCATTTGGGCTGGATTCCTTCTGCATAAATACGATTACCAAATTATTTTCAAATACGTTATCGTTTATCTTAATTTTAAAAGTAGGAAATGTACTTCTTTTAAACCAATAACAGTGACATAATAAGAATATGAATGGGGGTTGGTGCCTAGATTTAATTGTTATGTACTAGGTAGATATTTATTATCGTCCGCTTACGTAAGAATAATGCGGCAATAGACGCAACATTGTGTAATGGGTCACCAACCCCTTGGGTACGTAATATTCGATATATTATATAGGAGCCGCTACGGTGTTTAAAATATCCGAACAGGAAACAATGACATGAACCATGACAATAGATACCTTTTTTTAAGATCTTTGTAAGCACCTTGGCTCCATCTGTATACCGGAAGGGGCGATAGTAGGTAGGTACTGTAGCGAGAATGATTTTGGTTCCTTGTTTTCTTGTAGGTAAGGTCAATCAAGTTATTAATCTATACCAATTGTCAGTAGAATATAACAAAAATGTAAACAAATATGGCTGACTTTTATTAGCATTTGACCTCTTTGACACATATCGTGAAACACATTCGCAGATATGTTTTGACGTTAATATTAATACATATCAATAATTTTAACTAAAAACCGGCCAAGTGCGAGTCGGACTCGCGCGCAAAGGGTTCCGTACCATTATCAATTTATTATTAAAAAAATATAGTTAAATCAACCTACCTCAAAAACTATAGGAGATAATTTAATCAAACCAAAAATCGTTGATAGAGTTTATTAATGTGCATAAGATATATTTTTTTCAGAATTTTATATCGCGTAGTTTAAAAAATAGAGAGGGGGGGACACATTTTTCAGACTTTGAGAGCTGATATCTCGAAAACGATTTGCTTAAATAAAAATGTGATGTATAAACCTTGATATCATTTTCAAAGACCTTTATATTAATACCCCACACGCTTATGTAAAACTAAAAAAAAATTCTATTCCTCAGTTACATGTATGGAGGGCCCCCACCCCAATGGTTTTTTTTACAATTTAGTATCATAATCCTGTAGCGGTTCATACAACACATATTCTCACCAAATTTCGTTACTGTAGCATTTATAGTTTCCGAGTAAATCGGCTGTGACAGACGGACAGACGGACAGACGGACAGACGGACATGACGAATCTATAAGGGTTCCGTTTTTGCCATTTTGGCTACGGAACCCTAAAAATGTATGTGAACTTATGTTTAACATTTTAAGTTCGTTATAAAACCAAAAAGAAGAAGAGAGTGTTCTAAAAGTGCGTGATTATGGAATAATGCAGGTTTTTAGGTTTGCTTTGCTTATATTTATTTTTAGATTCTGCTGAAAATTGGTATGTATAGACGTGTAAGCGAATGACTTTGTTGACCGTATCCATGACAGCATGACAGTGTTCCATCTCTCAAACATTCGTGTCGCCGGAGGCGGCATCGTGGGCGGCTGACCAGGCAGCATCAAGTGTTTTGCTCCACAAGAAGGCTCATTCACATACGTTCAACACGATTTCAATATCACTACTCTCAGTCGCAGTATGGATCATGCTCTAAGTTCAAGTCAAATTGATATAATTTAATTCTCTGAATATACCTTAAGGCACTTCCTGCGTCTTCCGATGACGCATCCACGCTCAGGCCAAAGCAAACTCAGCGTGTATATTACCAAAGATGGTATGTCGCCTTATGTATTGATGTAGTTTAGCGATTAAGCATTTTTGTCCGGTCAAAGCCGCAGTTTTTCGAATATGTTTGCTTGTCAAAGTTTAAGATCCTGCGAGTCATCGACTGGACTTCACGTTTTATTTTTCCAGTGATATTTTTGAATCTAAAAGTAGGTAAGCAGTTAGTCTATTCAATGAATCGAAAATAAAAAAAACTCTAAGAATAAATTAATAAATTTAATATAATGAAGAAAGAGAACGAGACAAAAAAATAGCACAATATAATGATTGCTGAAAGATATCCCTTATAAGGATAAGTTTACCACCATACATGTTTCAGGTTGTGTTGTAAATATTGTGTATCTATAAACAATAGAATGCTTAAATATAAACAGTAGTAGATTTATCACAATAAAGAAAATGCGCATAGATAGGTCTGTCGTTACAAACGACAAAATAAAGCAAACCCACATCACTGTCCGTGAGAGACGAATGCTCTATCGTACCCCTTATCACCTTGTCGTTGGTAATAAGGGCCGACCATTTAGGCCTGCGGCTCTCAATAGACAAGGTAATTTTAATTCTTATATGCTATAGAAAAGAGCAGTTAACGTCAAGCAAAATTGAATGTTTTACTTGTAAACTAAGCGTTGGCCAGGATTACACCTGTAAATTCTTACGTAAGGTGTAGCGACGGAGCTATACCAAGGAATAAGAGGTGAATATCACTATCCCATTCATTGATATAGCTCCATCCTTACAACTTACATAAGTTCTCACAGGTGTATTCCCGGTCTTTTAATAGTTATTTATGTGGCTGGCGCATAATAAGAGGCATTAAACATGAGTGTGGTTTTATGAAACGAGCCGTAGGCGAGTTTCATAATAAGATCACACGAGTGTTTAATGCCTAATTATGTACAGTCACATACATAACTTTATCTACATCCATATCATTAGTTTAGAATGACAATTTACCTTTATTTTCACTGATATCCACTAAGTAATTACCTCTAAATATACAAATTCAAATCAGTTGAAATCACTCAATTTGAGTAAGGATATCCTACAATAAACATTTATTGAAAAAAAAAACAACAAAAAGAAGTTGACTTCATAATGTTAAAATTAATATCATGACGACGATACTTTAATGTCAACATTATGATGCACTGTACTCTGCCTGTACTTTAATGTTATCATTATGATACAGCCACAGACACCGGTCTCTTAATATAGGTCATTACATTACCGCTTCTGAATACATAACAGGGAAATTATGATATTCCTGTAGATAAAAGTACTTATAGGACTACACTCACGGTCAAATTGGTACTAGTGAAGTGAAAAAAAAAGAATGGAAATGTGAATTCACTTTGTAGCCAAGTTCGTATACTTCGTGACAGCTTCCAATAATTTCACACAACTTGACATTTTTCGCTGAACAGATCTATCATCATGTGGGATAAACAACAACTTTGTTCCCTTGTAAAATAAATTATTATAGTCAGATCGCGTAAAACAGGCAATTATATCGTTACTTAGATGTCGACTTCATCATTACGGGCGCTATAATGGCTTATGATTGCAATAAATAAGATATAAATTGACTTTGAATGCACAACGCTCAACGCATTTGTGTATCTAGTACCAATCGCTATAGATAACATCAAAGGCGGTCTCTCTGATAAATGACAATTGCCTCGTCCTTTAGCTATAATAAATACTCCATTGAGACACTATGGTATTATTTCTCGCCTGGTTATCATTAAGAGCTATTGTCAGCAACTTGTTAGGTTATTTGAATTGAATGCCTCTACCCCGAGATTTTATCGCAGATCGATCTGAAGATAACAGTGGCTAAAGAGCAAATCATGAGGTCGGAATGACATGTCCAATATTAAAATATCCTAGCTTTACTCCAAACCTCCAAATCCATAATGTCCTAATCATAAATACCAGCAGGTCTAAGATAGGGAATAAGTCACGTGAATAAATCAGCATGTTTACGGTATTTTCTAGGATAAATTTATAGCACCCGACCCGTAAGTATTAGGTACACCACAAACAACCAATACAACTAAGTACCTATATATTAATTATTTAAAATATTATTTTACAAAATGAATTTAAATGGTAATTATTTATCATTGAAAATTATAAGAAAAGTCAATGCTACATAAAACGATATTTTGTGTTCAAAAAGCCACAATACTTATTTATGGTACAAGTGTTGAAAGTGGGCTTTTGCGACACACAATTTTTAAACACAAATGAAATGAGCATATTTGGCTGAAACGACAACATTTTACAATTTATTATGCAAGGAAAAAAAGACAATTTGGACAGTTCCAACCAGAGCCCGTGCAAAAAAGTCCTATGGAAATTCATTCCTGCTCGCGTGCTGAAAAGTATTACTTTATGTGCATAAGTTTATCCTTATAACTCGCGCTTTCCGAGCATTTCAAAATCCATTTTACTTACTGTTTGTAAATACCAAATAAGGGCTTACCAGCTATTGTGGTAAAAATACTTATTATCAATGTACCTAAGTTAAATATTCAATCGAAGAACTTTTCATCACTAATATAATTAATTAGTCGTAAACTCATTATATTTAGAATCGATTTCGCGGTTTACCTTGTGTAATTAAAAAAGTAATTCAATGAAAGGAATTATGAATAGGCCTCATGGGAGGAAAACAATAAAATAACAATTGCAATGAATCAATACTTGTGGTTGAACTAATTTGTGTGGTATGCAATATTTTGAAGCAAAAAACATTACCTGTTGAACAAGAGCTAGGTCATCGACAAAATTAACTCGATGATATACCATAGACTAGAGTTCCGAGCAAACAGTTAAGTGCTTCAATAAATTTATGCGCACGCGTCATTTAAATATCTAATTGATATCGCTTTGTGACGATTTTCACAAGAATTGTCGCCTAGTGACAATATTGCGAAAAACAACGGGTATCAAAACAATGTAAAGCTTCGAACTGTTTAAGTAAACTTAAAAAAAAATTGTTACAATTTATAGGTGACATTTTAACTATATTATAGGCAGCATATGACGCCAAAAGTACCGATATCTAATTACAATTCTAGATTATTATGATAGATAGGTGACTGAGTAGGTAGGTAGTACACAATAAAGCTGAAAAGGTTAAAGTTGTAGAGTAAATGTTGTGATTTGTTACCCTACACAGTTGGTAACTTACAGTATGACAAATCTATGTCCAGCAGAGTGAATTATGAAACACTTATTCCAACTACTTCCGTTGAATAACTATACAGGGATGATAATTATATATAACGGCAAGTATCTGTTGAGCGTGGCAGGTGGCCGAATTATTTTCTAGCGGAATAATATACAATTAAGTATAATATCATGTAAACTCATAGAGTTTATAATTAAGTAGTGATAAATTCTAAAATAGAGATATAAAATAGTCTATTCGTAACACACAGTCAAAGAGAAAAATGACATTGTACGTCATACTTACAAAAAAAGGTGCCACAAAATAGTCTCATCTCAGGAAGGGTTCTAGCGCAAACTCGATTCCATGTGCTTAACGACATCACATATTATCGACCTATCACCTCGACCGTGACACACAACTATATACTTAGGTAATACGAATGTTATTCTTTGAGCTCACTTTAAGTTGGTGTGTTCTTCAAATAGATGTACACTTTAAGTATTGTTTTACAGGAAAAGAACTACTGTTCACGATTATCTATGATCAGACGTCCACTCCATTCCATCGCTTAGATCATCCTTGAGTGTTCGGTAATTCGACGATAATAGGGTTCTAATAGATTACATCGATGTATGGTACAGTAACTCATATGCGTTTGTTATAAAACTCCGAAAGCATAATTTACAAAATATATCATTGTGTAATCTATATGTAGGTCGATGCTGCAATTATTTTCTATCAGGATTTATAAATTGTTAGACTTAACTAGAATATACAATGGATGCTTACAATAAATATCGGAGTCATACATGTAAGGAACAAAGGGTCGCTGAAGGAGCAGAAGGAAATATTGCAACAGTTTGCTTGCGACGCTCGACCCAGTTTGATAACAGACATCTATGTAAGTACATCGTATGTAGGCAGCCTGCACTGCGATTAGCCGATGCATGCGACGCGAGAGAAAGTTTAGTGCAATTAATGAATCGCATAGTAAGATTTGTTGATTTGATGGTTATCTGAGATCAAGGCACTCATGGTTTTCTTAGTTTTACAAGAATATAGAGAGGCTTGATAATGATCTGTCTGACACTAAAAATATGTAATTATAATGTGAACATAGATAGGTCCTTGTTAATCTACCTAAAGCACATTAAAATGTACCTATACTGTGGAATGTAATTATAAGAATTTCAGTTTAAAATGGGTACTTATCATGTTCAAAATATTTATTAGTAATGCTACTAAGACTGAATAAGATAAGTATTCTTAAATTACAACGTTAGAAACCAACCAGACTGCTTCTAAAAATATATTGATTAGTCGATGTTTCAATGTAACAAAATCCTATCATTAAATAAAATCCAAAGCCTTTTAACCCCCGAAAGACCTTACAATAACCATAAATATTACTTAACATCACTAAGATCACAGGCCAAACCGAATCAAATAATCGAAACGGAGGGACAATGAAATATATCTTTATTAAGGAGGATGAACGGTTACACCGTGTATCATACATTCTTGCAGCTTCTGGGCTTTCGAGTCACCACTGTACTACATATACATGGCAAAAGAACCTCTCGGTGTAAATAATGTCTGTGTGTCATTCTTGACCTTTTTAATGGGTACTTATGTTCAACAAGATAAGTATCAAGTGTCTTCCCGGGTATGTGTCGATGTAACACATTTTCAGATCTCAGTTGGACACCATGTATGGTGACGAATAATACAAACAATAAATTGACGGGATGCTCATGTAAACAACTTTGTAAAGAAACATGACGAGCTTAGGATGTATAAGTATGAGTATATTTGTAAACCCACGTTTCTAAGTAAGAGGTTTTCTTCGAAAGCACGCAGACAGGAGATACTACAAGTATTTGGATTATAACTTGTGATCCTAACCACACGAGCCACAAACTTAATGCTCTTAAGTGGTCGAAGGATCAGGAGAATCAACAGAGGCAGGTTACGGATCTGAGAAGATGAATTATTTGTAGCTATGTATATTACTAAAATGAATATTGCCTAGGAGGAGAGTAAGGAGTGTTTTACTAATATATTTAATTAATTTCATGTACTTTACATAGGTACTAACTAACATATCTCCTTGACTACCTACGTGTAGATACCCTAGCTAATACTTATACTTAGAATTGAAAGTACATGAGGATAGTTTAGTCATGCATTGAAGGAAAACCGAAGTATGTGTCTATGTTTATCTATAGCTCTTCTTACATTTACGTCATCATCAGCCTATTTCAGACCACTGCTTAAGCCTCTCCTATTACCTATGCGTAGATGTAAGGAGCCTGTAATCGCCACGCTGGGCAAGCAGGTTGGCGATCGCAGTAGCGTGTCTACTATGATGTCCCTGCTGCCCGTCAACAATCTTCAATAGATGTAAGGTCAGTGACACTTCAATCTCCCACGAGAGTAGTTGGGGCTTTTCAACTTAGCTACATATAGTTCTTACTACCTAGCTAACTTGCTACATATAAGCCAAGAGTTATCATTAATAAGGAATCATATGACTTGTATTTTTGTGCAACTTGATGATACACAAAGGATGACAGTAGATCGATCGATGAAAGCAAACATGCCATATCCACCCACGAGTCGCTAGACCTGACTTGACAGGTATATTGACACAAGCTGCATACCGGTGATGTCACATGCGAAATCTAATTGTGATGATTCACGAGCTTTTACCGGCGATGCAGCGATAAGCGCCTGCGTGTGCGCCGTGATATCAGCGCCATACCCACGTGTTAGTGTATATTGATGCCTTTGGTGGGCGCATAATAACTGGTCCGGCTCAACCAAACGTTCAGTTACTGATTGCCCGCTTCGAGGAGCGCGTGTCGAGCGATACTCGGGGTCGGCAAGCGCGACACATACGATAAAACGAATTTAATCACTCAAACAATCGGACTTTGAAGGGTTTGATGAACTAGTGATACAGTTTTGCCGTGCTTGTGACATCACCTTGGATGACCGTGGATTCGCGGCTGAAATACCGATTCAGGTGCATTTGTTTACTTTTATGTTTGCACCGTTTTCGGCTGTGTTTTTCTAATTTGAATAATCAAATAACGGACATTGATACTAGAGTGCATTAGGTATTTTATCATGTTTGATACATGTATTTACATGCATTATCATATTATTATCGTTAACAATGTTTGCCTACATGTATCATCTCTAGACCAATATAAGATGCAGTAAGGTGCACTTCAATGAGTCAGGCTTGCACAATTGATAATGAACTAACAGCTAGATGTAAATACAGTACAAACAATTGCTAATTACACGATGTTTATGGAGGCGAAAGTTGGCACACGGATCTTAAGAGGAAAATCAAATTATATTGCATACTCGTAACTGCGCATAAGACCGATTTGGGTGTTTCTCAAATAGTTTAACAGGTGTATCACAACCATATACAAAAGTTAGAAGGGTTTTCGCATATTTTGAGACTTTTTGTAATATAGCTGCTATGTTGATGAGATTTACGGGTTTTTTACGCTTCTTGATTTTCTTGTGCTCGAATTCGTCTACTCAAATATTTTTGAGATACGTTAACTACATTTAAACTATCTACATACATGTTTGTAATATTTACGACTGTCATATTGTTAAGAGCTGAGCGCGAAAAAAAGCTCTACGAAAATTTTAAAACGATTTTGGTTCATTTCAAGCACTCGATTTTCAAAAAGTTCGTATAAAAATAGAAAAATTATGCGTAGCTAAGCGTAGGTTACCTACAAGGCTAAGACAGGTCGCAAACACACGAGAAATATAATATAAATCCTTGATCGGATTCGCCAAGTTTGTTGCCTGGCGGCGATATTAAATAATGCTTGGGAAGCAAACGTGACACAATTTGTAAACATAGTTAGCGTTTGGTTAGCGTTCTCGCGTTTCAGTATTCGCGCGTCAATATTGTTGCAAATAGCTAAAATAGGTAGCTGCTAGTTGCAGAAAGGTGCAAAAATATCTACGCCCGTAATGCACTTGATATTTATCAAAATCGGTGTATGTTTTACCTATATTATGTCTCAAATAATAATTCATAGGCCATTCTTGTACCTACAGGTTATATATCTAGATAAAAAAAAAACTTTTAATGAAAATTGTTATGTAGGTTTTTTAAGAATAATCGAAATTTATATTTTAGATTACAATAACAGTCTTATAGCAGAAATAACGAATGTTATACAGTTAGGACGAGAAGTTCCGATGATTAGGTAGGTACTTAAGTATGTAATAGGTACTCCTATATTATTCTGAATTACAAAAATATAATTAAGACACTATCATGTTAAATCTGAAGATCAGCGTGCTTTCTGTTTGGTTGCACTACTTGCACTTAATTGTGTATCATTTAAAGGGAAGTTCTTATTTTTTTATGTTACTCGATATCTACGAGAATCATGAACCGATTTTCTTTTGATCTGGTACGGGTATAAACCCTTGGGCACCAAAGTCGTTGGTCGGGGTCTGACGATGGGATTTTGGAGAAATCTGTTGAAGTCGGTTTTTAATTTTTTACAGGGTGCGGTAAATGCGATATACCTACCGAATGATGATGTTTAAAGGTCCATTAGGTACTAGTTATGCCGTTATAATTATATGGTTGGTAGGTAAAAAGACGAAAGTAGACGACTATTTTAAAATTATTTTACCTTGAAGAACCGCGTCAAATTACGAAATTCGCGATTAACTTCCAAAAGCGATTGCGATCAGAATAATAATTTTAGTAATTTCGGGAGATTTAATTTAAGGCGTCGTTGCTTTTTTGGCCCTGTAATACCTAACCTTTACGAAAGTTGACTCATTAAATGAAATTACGGTATCGCTTTATAATTAAGGCGCGGTGTTAACGTCAGAAGATTCACACTGCCCCCGTAAGCATGAACGCAGAACATAATTTGCAGTTGAATAAAGTAAACAATTGATTGACACTTCAAAACTAGTTACTGTGTTTATGCTTACGGGGGCAGCACAGCTCTCACAACTTTAGTGGGGTTCCTCGAGATAATTGTTTACCCCCGCCGATTCTCGAAGTTCAGTGCCAGTATCCGCTCCAAGTAATAAACAAACGCAAACCATGTTGAATTACGAGTAATTAACGGGCGAGAGAAGTTTCCATTTGTAGAAGTGTAGAGTTCACAGATTGTTATCCCCTTATTTATAAACGTCTTAATTTAGCAAGCGAGTATCGTTTTTCTCATTCGGTCTTATCTATATGTCTATAAGACCGAAAGGGACAAACGATGCTTACCCCCTTAGGGTAAGAATGAATACCTATGACTAAAGTTTTAATATTAACCCCTGGAGTGCTTAGTGACAGATCCGTCACAAGCCAATTGGACTATAATATAAAATAATTAAAGTAATTAATCAACAATCAAATTTATGGCGTTCCAGGGGTTAATACCTAACGACTCTATGGTACTCTAACGTCTTACCGTGTGATTAAAAATCCGAGCCCTGATAATAATAATTGTATGATTTTTATGATAGTGACAGATTGGGACGAAAAGTAACGTTTTACGAAAAAAAAAATGCTGTCACAATGAACTTTAGTATCCAAGGTGTCAAGTCTAATAGAGAAAGAAAGTTGAAAAGAATCGGACGTTTCTGTGAAAATACGAAGGGAAAAGATTGTTCGCTACATCCTATGAACACGAAAGCTGCACGCCATACTAAATGGCCTTTCAAAAACGGTTCTGTAATTTCGTTAACAAGTGTCACCCTCTTCAATACATCACGCTAATTACTTTCTATATTATCCTATATAAACTTAAACCACTAAAAATAGTTTTGATTGTCCCATCAAAGTTTTGATTGGCTACATTCTATTTGCATTTGTCAAAGATATAGCGCAGAAAATGCGCGGTGATAAGAAAAGTGCTAAAGTCCTGCCCATCTTGGCTCAATTGCACAATTGATTTTGGGGCATTTTTGAACTCGCGTCAGATGTCCATGTTTATGGTCGCAGGCTACATCTGTCAGATGACGATTAATGGTCGTGAGAAGTTTTCTATTAATAGAAGTATGGTTATTCGCAGACTCAATCGCTCAGGGTGCTAAAGCCAGGATGCTTGCAAAGGATGTGTGTCGTTAGCGGTACGCGCGGGACTCGCTCTATTGATTAATCAGATCACTTTATTGCATAATGGCCAGTTTGGATGGCCGTCTGCGGCCAAGACGACGTTGATTCTGAGCGCGTTTATGATAGAATAGTGTGTTGCAGTCGTCATAAGATGTATTGGAGCTGGCACGGTGCTGAACGTGGCAAATATCTAAACGTGCACTCTGACGCCCTGAACGCAGAGGCCTGGATGCTTAGCCAAGTTGCCAATCGCTAGCGCTTCGTAGCGTATCGTAGTTCTTCCTCTCTGTCACTCATGGATATTAGTGCGACAAAGACAGTTAGCTGCCTTTCGCTTACGATTGACGTATAAGCGCTAGCGATTGGCAACTTAGCTAAGCACCCTGCTCAGATATTTGTAAGTACCCTGGCCGCTACGATAATATCTGATGGCAACTGTGTATAGTCTAAACGAATGTTTAATCTAGTCTAAGCTAAAAGATATTTGCGAGAAGTACAAAAAATATGTACAGTCAAGGGCATTAATATATATACATTTCTCCATACTGATCCCTTACAAATGTGTCTATTTATTAATGCACTCGACTGTACCTATACACGACCTGAGAGTAATAGCAATAGGGTTGTGTATACACTATTTTACACTTTGCGCAATAGGGTTGTGTTGTTTGAAATTCGCAAAAAATATTTTCTCTGGCAGTCAAATACCGTAAAACCATACAACTATACTCGTAGTCCACTACGTACTACAACTATGGTCCTCAAGTTCAACTCGTAATTAAGCATCAATGGAAATCTTTTATTTTGGTTCTCTCTTTTTTCATCATTAATGAGGAGACTTTGTGTACACTTAAAAATGAAACTTACTTCTAATATTTCCTAGCGATTGTAAAAGCTCTATTCCTAGAAAATTAAAAGCCAACAACTGAGAAAACTTTCAAGTGCGGCGCGGGCATTAATTAATCCTTGTTGAGACGAGAGCTTTGTTTTGATAAAAAATACTCGTATCTATAAGTTTGTTGGTTTAAGATAAAATACTATTCTAATTACGGTTCTTACTGTCGTGAAATGTTAGTACGAGTAGGTAATTACGATAACAGGTTAAAAAGGTTACAGTTTCTATTAGATATATTGACTAAAGCGGGACCATAATACTATCTTCTCTAGTTTCTTTCTATGTCTATACACTTTAGTAATAGGTTTTCCGTCACCTCTCGAAAATCGAAAAGGGTTGGCCTGGCCAACAGTAATCCTAAAAGGATGAGAGGCTGAGTAAAGATAAGCTTTACCGTTATTTGATAATGCTTTTTTCTTGATACAGAAGGATCTAAAAAATATATGTTCTCGTTATAATTGTTGACATACAGGTTAATAATGATATAATAAACAAAAAAGATCTTTAAAGTAGGTAATATAAATAGTATTTATTCAAAAAGTATCTAATATACATTATTGCATATACATAATACAGTCAAAGTCAAAATAAGGTGTATATAAAAATGCTCAAAAATATGTCCCAGTGCACTTTAATTCTGTGTACTTAATGAGAACGTCGTAACAAATTTTAAGAGGATTATTTCGATACACATTTTTGGAATTAACTGTACATTTAACATATCATTAAAAGTTAAAATTTGCATTTTAATTTGATAACACTAAGAATGTATCACTTGCGTATAGTAAACCGACGACTAACATTGTATTTTAGTTACTACTCAAGTTTTGTGCGGCGCCGAGAGAACTTAAGTACCTAAACGTACGATTAGGAAGTTTATGGTGTCATATTATAAGCACCATGGAAATGATAAGTCGTGGGATACGTTGCTGCTAGAAAGTTGGCTTAAAACGAAGGTCTAGTGTCAAACCCCGACCCGCGACCCGACTCGCGGAAGAAGGTAATCACGGGCGGAGATAGGCATCGACACCGCTTGCCTATTACTAGTGCTTTATGATGATGCTATTGTTATGATTTAACCTCTGGAAGAATTGAAATTTTATATCAATGTGGCATTGCTGGGGACCAATGCAGGTTTTTTAAACGTGAAATGTAGGTTTTATACAATTTTTAATTACTAATAAGACTGGTGTTTTGTTTTAGGTAATTTCAGTACCAATTTTAGTGAACATAATTAGACGATAATTACCTATGTCACATATCATTAAACAGTTTTACTACACAAATCTTACACAATCTAGTAGATGAAGGTTTTTTTAAAGTTAAATGTAGGATTTCCTACTATTTTAATTAGTTACTAATAAGGTTGGTGTTTTGTTTTAAGTAATTTCAGTACCAATTTTAGTGATAATAATTAGACGATAATTAATTATGTCTCATATCATTAAACAGTTTTACTACACAAATCTTACATGATCTTGGCCTATGTATATAGTTCACAATGTGGACAGTCATATATGGCTAACTTTTTTTCTCAAATTAGAAACTGAATTTAGATATGTATATATATATATATATTTTTTTATACCACGTCGGTGGCAAACAAGCATACGGCCCGCCTGATGGAAAGCATTGTCATATGTCATCATTTACATCTCTAAAAGGAACATAGAAAACATATGCATCAAATAAGTGAGGTTAGTTGTGTCACCTATTACATTGCAATTGATCAAGTACCTACAATTGCAACTCGCAATAATATTCAAGGAAGACGCCACTATCGCTCCATATATCTAATCTAACGGAATAGATAACCGAGCATACAATTGAGAATGTTAAAACAATAATGGGTAAGGAGTATTATTAATTGTCTCAGTACCTATTGTATTGTAGCGTGGAATGCCGGCACTCGATCGTGGCTGACCCAGTGCCGGTACTTGTATGCATCTGCAGCAAAGTTCTTAAGCTTCTAAATATCCAATAGGAATTCTAGCTAACACTCGGCATACGTAGAGAAACGTCGAGAAAGCTTAAATAGGAAAAGGTTTCGTTGAATAGATAAGCCATATTCTACGAATTGTATTAGAAGCTAATAAAACCGTTATCTCAATTCAAAGCTGCGGGCCGAACACTCCGAACAGTATTGATCAAATTGAGAGTCATAAATGGGGATCCAAATAAAAGTGAACCGGAAACGCCAAATTGTGAAATTATGCGACGAGTTTTAAATGTCCATTCCTTAGATAAATGAGCAATGTAATATTATCAGTATGATTTGAACGGTAGAGGAAATATCGAAGAGCGAACTCTGATCCCGCTGAGTAGGTACCACAAGCCACAAGCGCGCCACAGGTCTCGCGTTACTGCGCCCGGGAATCAAAACAATGAGTCCATCTATTGAGTGCAGGTGACAAAAGCGGTCGCCTTTCATTGCCAGTCTCATTTCCAGCAAACACACCTACACAAACTTTAAACGACACCTATTTCGCCGGTCATGTTGACAAAGAAGGCACGACATCGAGTTCTCCTATTTCGTTCAACAGTAGAAAGCAATTACTAGATGACGTTTATCGGTGGCTATCAGCCACTTATTACTTTACAACTTGCGCTAACTGGTGTTTATTACTACACGTATATTAGGTGGCTTCGGAACTGGGACGCGCACCATTTTAGCATCTAGCACAGGCCTGTCGTTGTGAAACCTAATATTGACAACGAATTACATTTCTTATAAGCGCTCAACACGCTTGGAATTTTGTTCAAAACTCATTTCGAGAGCTCAGTAAGTTTTCGGGACCGTGTAAATACATATTTATGTAATTTCCATTATAAGTTGGACCGAACTTATTACCTAAGTTTAGAATATGATTTGGGAATCGCGAAAAATATTCGAAAGTTGTTCAACAGAGGTCAAATTAAATAATATGTTTTGTAAGTATAACCGTGCGGACAACTCGAGCCACGAGCATCTCCAGGGCATTGCGCCCCACTACATCAGGCCGCCTGACTTTAACGTTTGGGATCTCCCCCGAGCGTTATTCTACCAGCCTACAGACAGGAACCCTGCCCGGGTGTTCTCGCTAGGTCACCATTTCTTTCTCTCCTAGCAGCAGACCCACAACAACGACTCAGCACTGCCACTAGCGACGCACAGACAGCCGCGCACCGAGCACCAGCCTCTCTCTCTCTCCATCTGTCTTCCCTTTCAGATCTCAGATCGGACTGGGCCTTGCCTTGCCGCATCATCATCACTAAAATCATTTATCTCACTATGCCCATGACAAATTTTTCTTCAACAGCCTCTCAACACCGTCCCCAAATGACGGTGCAACGACCGTCCCACCATCGTGGGATGCGACCCAGCCTCAGCTGCAGAAGCGGAAACACAGAAGCAGCGACACATACTAATTATATAACGTAAAAAATGCAAATGGTTCAAGCGCAGGCTATTACTAGAAATTACTATTCTGGGACTTAGTTTCGACAATATCACAGTTCAATCTTAAAAGGTACGTTCGTTCTATCGCGTAAACTGTCCGCTAACGTAATTGTATACGGCAAACTTGATAATAATACTTACAAGTTCAAAGGTAACGCAATCGCGATGGTTTCATAGAAATTTCCCACGATAGCGTATGGTAATACGCGTTATCTGAAGACCGACAATAGCGTCCACCCACGTGCCACGGGATTTATAATATTAGTACGTGAGGCGCCGCCAAATTACAACCGAAATCAAAAAGACCCGTACGAGATAAGAAAGTTAAGACGTTACTGACGATTTTCGTATAGAAATATGAGTATATCTGACCTAACCACCTAGATTGTTAAAGGCGGTCAAAAGATAGCTAAGAATATAACAATGACCATGAAAGCGTCATGCTTACAGGTTTTATTGTTTCGAGTTAAGTTTATGTAGGTATGATTAATTAAGACATAAATAAGACATCTATTCATGGTATCGGTTTACAAGAATAGTTAGCCTGGTTCCTGCACTAGGCAAAGCATGTACTGCAGGTAACCAGAATTCGGGATATTTCGGAAAAGATACTTAATATAACCTATCAATATATGAATGAATGAAGATTTGAGGACTTTGTATATAATTATGTGCGTCTGTTTATTGCCTAAGCTCACATTAGCTTCAAAAGTTGTAAAATCGTCAAGAAATTTTAAAGCATTATTTTCAGAATCGGCAACATAATTGCATAGTAATGTATGAATTTCGTTGTGCAAATTGCTTTACGTAAAGGACGACCCTATATCTCGATATTGGAGTTCGACGAATTCTTATTATTATGATGGACGCCTACTCCCGCCCATAATCATATGAATGACTACGGTCTTTGAAGATACGCACCACACAAGATGGTCCTCGAAATAAAAGCTAAAACGGTAGCCGTAAAATGAAACTTGTTTGTGTGATTAATAATAGCAATATCAAATGTTCATGCGTAATCTCATAGGCAGGTATTATGGCAATTCCGTATACTACCAGTCTATGTATATCGATTTAAAGTTACTACTTTACAGCTCCACCTTGATAAATAGCTCGATCAATATTTGATCTTCGATTTAGATATCTTTTATTGGGTACTAACTTTGCTAGCTAGATCGGTCGTCAAACTATAACGCGGTTATATTATCATGTCTCTGGTATAATGACAGCGAAAAACATAAACGACAAAATATATCTATATATTTAAATAGGTATTAATAACATCCATATAAAATCTACTTCCTTATTTGATAAGAATTACGAGATTCGCTGACATTTTAGGTACCTCGGTAATAGAAGTGCTAATGTCTATGAAAGTAGACTAGATTTATCTATTCTATTTATCTACTCATGAAGGTGTGATGTTATGGGAAATTTATGAACCGAGTGGATACTAAAAGTATTATGTGTATCCTTGGTTATTAACTAGACTATTCTACAGAAACTAGATGCAAGTTAGCAAGTTCAGACCGGCAGCTATCATGATCTCTTAATACGATCCAGTTCAGGGTCCGCTTATCATTTTTTGACACATTTGAGATTAGGTCCTAAACTGTATCGCATTAGTAGATGGGTAAGCAAGGTTGCCCACTGCCCAGGTGGCAGTGGGCAAGTACATAGTATGTATATTTGTGTTAAAGTGTATTTTATGTATTTAAAGTATATAGTTTAATAATATATTATGTATAGTTCAGGTTAAAATCCATCTACATGTACCTAACTTATAAGCGTATTAGTAAGGTTATAAAACAAAGCTATGTATGTAGTTAGACACCACACCAAATAAATTACTTTGCAAACATAACTTCAAATGTAATAATCATAGTAGAGCTAGGATCATCTATGCAGAATTTGTAGTTTCAGTGAAACTAACTGAACTAGTTCAACCAACAGTCGTAATTAAAGTCAGAGGACGTGCACTGATTGCTCCGTCGTAACATGAAGCCTTCGTCTGCCGAGTGCAGGATCGGATTATATGCGATATTATATGGGAGATAGCATCATATCACGCTGTATGACTATCCAGTGGTGCCTACTTAGCCTCGGCGCCGCTCCGTCGCTAACGGTAATACGAGATGCCTTAAGCTCACTCCATCCCCGATGCGCTCTTCACAATTAAGATCACCTGTAAGTCTAGGAATGTTTTGTCTATTAAATCCTGTAGCCAACGGTGAGATGATGAAAGCTAACAAGCTCGTATCGTGAATACAAAAATCTCTAAATTCTATTCAGGCCAGGTAGATCTAAGGATACTGTACCATAAAGTTTATCTAATTTGATATTGATAATAGTTCCTTATTGACCTGGATAGGACTGAAAAAATCTAGTTGTCGCTATTCATTTATCTCCTTTTACAATTTTTAACATGTATTATTTTAACAAAGTCCTAATAATGACTTAGTTTATTGATCGGTCCTTGATATGTTGTATTCAAATAGTTCAGATGGCATAAGATTCAAGCAGAACTAGTTGCAAGCTGCAAGCGTCCCAGCCACGCGCGGCATGCGGGCGCCACCACTTCTATGCATTTCTTAAACACTTTATAGTCCAAAACCACTTTCCATGTTTATTTCTGACACGACGTTTTAGACAAAATCGTTTCATCCTACTAATGAAACATAATGGAAAAGGTAAATTATGAGTGAATCTCAAATACGTAATAAACATGCTAATGAAACCGTCAGGGAATTCGTCTGCTACTGTCGTGTTGTAATCGCAATAAATTCGGCCCGGAGTAATAAAATGCGACTCTAAACAACAGGCTTTATAATAACAAACGCAAAGTTTTACTGCTTGTTGTCCAATACAGATTGAATTGTATTGTTTAAACTAAATTGAATTTGTTACATTTGAGTAGGTTGATATATACCTACGTATTTTCTCACGAAAACAATATGTTTCTCTCGCACAAATCTGAAAATAATTCTGATGTGAGTGGTTTTCTAACTAATTGTATTGACTTATGAATGGTAGCAATTGAAACAAAAACGTTTTATTAGTCGATAAACTAAATCAGAATAAGAGTCTTATAAACTTTTGCAATCTTTCATATCGTGATTGCTCTGAAAGCCGAAAGTAAATTTGGGGCAAAAGCAATATATTTCATCAATTACCTCTCGAGTACAAATAACTTTTGTTACCTGCGCAGCCACCATAATTATTGATAATCAAAATTTCATGTCTCAATTCTGGCAGCAAAAAAGGTTCTTTATTATTTACTCTGTGCTGATATTCATACGTATGCTGCAGGTTTATTTCTTGTAATAAGTAGGTATGTTCAGCAATTTTTCTGTGAACTTTGTACTTTGCCCTGCCTGCCTTGTAATACTACACTGTCTGGTGTTACCGTCTTATACCCACCTACTAAGTATGCTAATTCTCGTAGAACGCGTGCAAAGCGGCCGAGTCGGGACTACAGTGTCCTCCTTAGTGCGGTTTAGTAGAGCACTGCAGTCTGCATCTGCACATGCGCTAAGGCATGCTCTCGTTAGACACGTTAAGCCCGTGCGCGGAGGTGATCGTAATGTGCGCCCGAAATAACCGGGTGACGAGAAGGACGAGGCGATAATGCAGCTTGCCACAATTCATTTTCATTTTAGTTTGACCCATTTTAATCTACTCATATCTATAAAGTCCATACCTATTAAACTAAACATTTTAAAGTAATCCTTAAGGAGCTACCGGAAATACCAAAATTTTAAATCTTCTATTTGTTACTAAACTATCCCTTCAGAGACTCTTCTACACGTCTGAATCTATTATCCGTCATGATTTAGAATTTACACGTTTGTGCTTACAATAGGAACAGATTGTTTAGCCAGACATTTGACTGAAACTGCTATGCAACTCTGTGATCTGTCGGTTTGCATGGCAGTAAGGTCGTAAGGTTACTGGACTGATTGTTTTTTTGATATTGTACCTATATAGCAGTCCTTGTTACATCCCGAGACCGATTTGGATTTCCATAGTCTATGAATGAGACGTTCTCGTCATAATATTTTCTTCGGTTACCGCGAGGATTACTCATGAAATAGAACTATGAAAACGGATAAACTCGCGTATATTAACTAATTTTAACTTCATTCCGACGTTTCGAACACTTTACAGGGTTCGTGGTCTGCGGATGACTGACAATGGAGGAAATTTGATAGATCTACCTCCATCAAAATAAGAAAGATAAGTACAAAACTACCCACCAAAGAAAAAATTACTAAACCACAGACAATAAATTTTAAGAGTGGATGTACATACAAAATTTTCAAATTAAGCTAGTTATTCATTACAAATATTTTCAGAATGAAGACAAGAGACAAAATAAATAATCTACGCCGGTTCTATCCCTACGCCACTGCCTGAAAATATTTGAAATTAATAACTAAATGAATAAATATTTGTAATGAATAACTAGCTTAATTTGAAAATTTTGTATGTACATCCACCCTTAAAATTTATTGTCTGTGGTTTAGTATTTTTTTCTTTGGTGGGTAGTTTTGTACTTATCTTTCTTATTTTGATGGAGGTAGATCTATCAAATTTCCTCCATTGTCAGTCATCCGCAGACCACGAACCCTGTAAAGTGTTCGAAACGTCGGAATGAAGTTAAAATTAGTTAATATACGCGAGTTTATCCGTTTTCATAGTTTTATTTCACGTTCTCATCAATTTGCTTTGTCAACCAACTCTACATTTTGTTTGCGATGTTACGAATTGTTACATACTCATTATGTATATTCAGTCAACATT